>CM027572.2:17914640-18091755 GCA_015852605.2 Populus deltoides | reverse complement strand
AAGTACATTAAGTGGTAGACTTTGTTGAGTATCCTCATCATTTTCAGAAAATATGACCGTAGAAGATAACCAATCGCTTCATAATGAGAATAATGAGAATATTCAGGTTAGAACACTTATAGACCACATGAATCCCACAAGAACAAGTGCATCCTCATGCATACTTTTTCCACCTGATACATCTCATTTTAATTTTAAGCCAAACATTATTCAACTTTTACCATCTTTTCATGGTTTAGATTTAGAAAATCCATACTTGTATTTAAGGGAATTTGAGGAGGTCTGTAACACCTATAATAACTCAAATTGTAGCATGAACACTATTAGGTTAAAGCTTTTTCCTTTTTCATTAAAAGATAAAGCTAAAATATGGCTACAAAATTTGAGACCTGGATCTATTCGTGCTTGGGATGAAATGCAACAACAATTTTTCAAGAAGTTTTATCCATCTCACAGAACAAATTCTTTCAAAAGACAAATAATCACTTTCACTCAAAAACCAGGAGAAACATTTTACCAATGTTGGGACAGGAATCGAGACTTGCTTAATACTTGCCCTCATCATGGTTTTGAAACATGGAGATTGGTGTCACATTTTTATGAAGGGTTAACTCCTAGAGATAGGCAAATGGTTGAATTGATGTGCAATGGAACCTTTGAGGATAAAGACCCTAATGAAGCAGTGGAGTACCTAGACTTGCTAGCTGAAAATACACAAAATTAGGACACTACAAGAACTTATGAGGCACCAAGTAAAACCCAACCTCATATATCTAGTGGAGGTATGCACAACCTTAGGGAAGATCATGACCTCCAAGCCAAGTTTGCATCTTTAGCTAGAAAAGTCGAGGCACTAGAATTAAAAAAGAGTGGTCAACTAAAATTGGTTCAAGACATTGTGTGTCAAATCTGTGAAACCAATGAACATTCAACCAATGACTGTCCAACTTTGCCTTCTTTTAAGGAATGTCTCCATGAACAAGCCCATGCTTTAAACAGTTTTCAAAGGCCCAATCATAACCCATACTCGCAAACATACAACCCTGGTTGGAGAAATCACCCAAATTTCAATTGGAAGAGTGATAATAATAATGTACAAACTTCACAGCCACCGTTTCAAACACACTATAATTTCCAAAATTCTCATGGATATGCACCTCCTTATGCTCCACCTCCTAGAAGAAATCTTGAGGAAACATTGTATGTATTCATTGAAAAGCAAGAGACAATCAATACTCAACTTGCTCAAAACATGACAGATTTTAAAGATACTCTTGCAAAATTGACATCTGCTCTCAGTTTCTAAGAGAAAGGTAAGTTTCCATCTCAACCACAACAAAATCCCAAGGGGCAATACAATTCAAATGCAAGTAGTTCTGGAAGCCAACACATGGATCAAGCCAAATCAGTCATCACTCTTCGTAGTTGTAAGGTTATTGAAAAACCTATTCTTGAACCTTGTGAGAAAGATGATGAGTCAATCTCTGAGGGTAAGGAAGAGGTTGAATCTAAACATTGTAAAGATAAGACTGATTCTTCGCCAGCACTTCCATTTCCTCATGCCATGACTAAACAAAGGAAAGTCAATCACAATTCTGAAATCTTTGAAACTTTCAAACAGGCAAGGATCAATATACCTTTGTTGGATGCTATTAAAGAGGTTCCTTCTTATGCTAAATTTTTGAAAGATCTGTGCACTGTTAAGAGAAAACTGAATGTGTAAAGAAAGCCTTTGTAGCTGAACAAGTAAGTGCCATTCTTCAGAACAATAATGCTTTGAAATATAAAGACCCTGGTTGTCCTACAATTTCATGCTTTATTGGAGAACATAAAATTGAAAGAGCTTTACTTGATCTTGGAGCCAGTGTGAATTTATTTCCATATTCAGTTTTTCAAAGTCTCAATTTAGGTGAGTTAAAACCAACTTCTGTAACTCTCTTACTTGCCGATAGATCTGTAAAAATGCCTAGAGGAATAATTGAAGATGTGTTAGTACAAGTCGATAAATTCATTTACCCTGTGGATTTTATTGTCTTGGATACATAACCTGTTGAAGCACGTAATTCATTTCCTGCTATTTTAGGATGTCCATTTCTTGCAACTTCTAATGCATTGATTAATTGTAGGAATGGACTGATGAAGCTATCTTTTGGAAACATGACATTGGAGATGAATATTTTCAACATTTTCAAGCAACCTGGAGATGATAATGATTTACAGGAAGTGGACTTTACTGAAAAATTAGTTCATGACCAATTTCAAACCACTTCTAGTGAAATTGAGATTGATGAATCTGATGATTTGCAAATGGTTTATTTTCAGGAAGAATTAAAGGCAAATAGTTGGAGACCGAAAATTGAGGAATTGCCACCACGATCAATTGAGTCCATACCTTCAAGTGTTCAACCACCAAAATCGGATTTGAAGCCATTACCATTCAATCTCAAATACTTATTTTTGGGAGAAAATGAAACTTTTCCGGTAATAATCTCTTCCAAACTTAATGCACATCAAGAAGGTAAGTTATTACAAACTCTGAAAATGCACAAAAATGCATTAGGATGGACCATAGCTGACATAAAAGGAATTAGTCCTTTGATTTGCACACACAAGATCTATTTGGAGGAAAATGTTAAACCCTCTAGAGAAATACAACGAAGGCTTAATCTTAATATGAAAGAAGTAGTGAAAAATAAAGTCATTAAGCTTCTAGATAATGGAATCATTTATCTTATTTCTGACAGCAAATGGGTAAGTCCTACCCAAGTTGTACCCAAGAAGTCTAGAGTCACTGTGATAACAAATGAGAAAAATGAGTTAATTCCAACTAGGACTATTACTGGTTGGCGTATGTGTATTGACTATAGGAAACTAAATTCAATGACTAGAAAAGATCATTTTCTTTTACCTTTCATGGATCAAATCCTAGAAAGAGTTGCAGGTCATGAATTTTATTGTTTCTTAGATGGCTATTCAGGTTATAACCAAATTGAAATTGCATTGGAAGATCAAGAGAAAACTATTTTCACATGTCCATTTGGTACTTTTGCATATCGAAGGATGCCTTTTGGATTATGTAATGCACCAGCCACGTTTCAAAGATGCATGCTCAGTATATTTAGTGATATGGTTGAACGTTTTCTTGAAATTTTTATGGATGATTTTTCTGTTTTTGGCGATTCATTTGATGATTGTTTGACTAACTTAGAAAAGGTTTTGAGCAGGTGTGAAGAGAAGAATCTTGTACTGAATTGGGAAAAATGTCACTTTATGGTAACAAACGACATTTTACTTGGTCACATTGTTTCATCCAAAGGAATTGAGGTTGACAAATCTAAAATCGAGTTAATTGCTAACTTGTCAACACCAAAATCTGTTAAAGATGTTAGATCATTCTTAGGACATGCTGGTTTTTATAGAGGTTCATCAAAGATTTTAGTGTGATATCTAAGCCCTTGAGTAACCTTCTAACAAAGGATAATATTTTTTAATGGACTAAACATTGTGAAGAAGCCTTTGTTAAACTTAAAAACCTGCTTACTTCCGCTCCTGTCATTCAACCTCCTGATTGGTCATTACCTTTTGAAATAATGTGTGACGCTAGTGATTATGCCATGGGTGCTGTCTTAGGACAAAGAAAAGATAAAAAAACCCTATGTGATTTACTATACAGGTAAAACTTTGAATAGTGCTCAAATGAATTACACCACCACTGAAAAAGAATTACTTGCAGTAATATTTGCATGTGAAAAATTCAGGTCTTATCTTGTTGGCTCACCTGTTATTGTTTTTAGTGATCATGCAGCATTGAAATATCTTCTTTCTAAGAAAGATTCTAAAGCTAGATTGGTTCGGTGGATTTTGTTACTTCAAGAATTTGATATCACAATGAAAGACAAGAAAGGCACCGAAAATATTGTCGCAGATCACTTATCAAGATTGACAACAGATTCGAGATTTGACATCACACCAATCGATGACTACTTTCCTGAAGAATCTTTATTTTCTGTCTCAACAATGTTTTGGTATGCTAATATTGTTAATTTTCTTTTTTCAGGACAATTGCAGGCTCATTGGAGTACCCATGACAAAAGAAAGTTCTTGAACGAAGTAAAGAACTTTTATTGGGATGACCCTTATTTATTCAAATATTGTCATGATCAAATATTTCGAAGATGCATTCCTGACAATGAGGTAAGTAGTGTCATTAAATTTTGTCATTCTGAGGCATGTGGGGGTCATTTCTCATCAAGAAAGACCACTGCAAAAATCTTACAAAGTGGATTTTACTGGCCCACCATGTTCAAGAACTCACATGCATTCTGCAAGACTTGTGAAAATTGTTAAAAGTTGGGATCTATTTCAAAACGTCACTTGATGCCTTTAAATCCTATTATTGTCATTGAGATCTTTGACTGTTGGAGTATAGATTTCATAGGTCTATTTCCTCCATCATTTGGTTTCTTGTACATATTAGTCGCAGTAGATTATATTTCAAAATGGATAGAAGCAATTCCAAGTCAAAACAATGACCACAAAATAGTAATAAAGTTTTTGAAAGAAAATATTTTGAGTCGATTTGGAATCCCTCGAGCCATGATAAGTGATGGTGGAACACATTTTTGCAATAAGCCATTTGAGTCTTTAATGAAGAAATATGGAATCACATACAAAGTTGTCACCCCTTATCACCCTCAAACAAGTGGACAAGTGAAGCTTGCTAATAGGGAGATCAAACAAATCTTGGAAAAAACAGTGAACCCTAATAGGAAAGACTGGTCTTTAAGACTTAATGATGCACTTTGGGCTTATCGAACTGCTTATAAAACATCATTAGGTATGTCACCTTATAGACTAGTCGATGGAAAACCTTGTCACATGCCTGTGGAACTTGAACATAAAGCTTATTGGGCTATTAAAGCTTTCAATTCAAACCTTGATGATACTAGTCAGCTGCGTAAGTTACAAATAAATGAGCTTGAGGAAATAAGAAATGATGCATATGAGAATTCAAAAATTCATAAAGCAAGAATCAAAGAATTTCATGACAAGAGAATCTTGAGAAAAACTTTTGATGTTGGTCAAAAAGTTTTGCTTTATAATTCTCGACTCCATTTATTTCCTGGAAAGCTAAGATCAAGATGGAGCGGTCCTTTTATTGTGAAACATGTGTATCCATATGGGGCCTGTGATATTGAGAATCCAAAGAATGGCAATGTTTTCAAGGTAAATAGACATCATTTGAAAGTTTACTTTGACAATTTTTCAGTTGAAAATGACTCTATTGAATTAAGTGATCCTGTATATAAAGCTTGATTCTTTTTCTCACATTGTTTTGTGTTTTGTTTTGGTGTGAATTTTGTTTTGCTAGTCTCTCTCACCCCGGTCAAATGGCGGATAACGGTACTCCGTGACTTCAGTCAGTTCTTTCAGTTTCCCATAATAACTGATATCTGTATATATTTGTGCAATTCTTTGCTCTTTCTCTCTTCTTTGAATCTCTTCTCCATTTCTCATTTGAAAATGGACACCACTCTTGAAAAATTGAAAAAATACTTTCCCACTCTGTCTCAGAATGCGATTACAAAAATTTACCGAGCTAGGTTTGCAAGATTGAGGTTGTTAATGAATCATGGAATTCCTGAAGATATTCATTGGCTGATTGAAGCAAAGGTCCGATTATCACGTGAGTCCTCCAATTCTTTCATCTCATACATGCCTGAAATAGGTAAAAGCACTTTTGCAAAGAAACGTCATGCAAAACAACTGAAAGTCTGTCACAGATGTGCTAGATGGACTTGAAATGCAACATGTCATTCTTTAGGAATGGTATCTATAAACCGTGAAGATAAAATACAATTCATTAAGGATGGCCTGAGTAAGGGGTCTTTAGATAATCTTCCATTGACCCTTGAGACGCATCCCAGAGGAGATGTGCATTGTGCTATTCATGATTTATGGCTACAATTCCATAAAGAACATGATCGACTTAGTCTTGGGAATCTGACTATAAAAGACCCTGTTTGCTAGTTTTTAAGAAAACTGGATAGGAAGCCTATTCCCGACCCATAGAGGGGCGTTTAAGCTGTTCTTGGACGTAAAACCAAGGGAAGATGTGACCCACAATCACAACTACCGGTGCATACATATGCTTTTTCAAAATAAATAATTAAATAAAGACAGAGAGAGAGAGAGTGTGTGTGTGTGTGAGACTCCAGTTGGCCTACATATAGTTGGTATGATTGCATCTTCAATTTCTCATCCATAAAATCTTCTCTTCTTCCCTTCATTTCTACTCAACCCATACAAATATGGAAGTGTGAAGAAATGGCAGGTTCCTCAAGTCATCACATCAGAAATATTTGTGTTTTTGGTGGATCCAGTCCTGGGAAAGAAAAAGAGTTTTTAGAATCAGCAAATCATCTTGGTCAGGTATTAGCTGAGAGAAAGATTCATTTAGTGTATGGAGGAGGCAGCCTTGGGTTAATGGGGGGTGTGGCAATAGCTGCATTTTTAGGAGGTAGTCAAGTTTTGGGGGTCGTCCCCGAAGCTTTAACAAAATGGGACATCATTGGAAAAATAATTGGAGAGGAACTACAGGTCTCCACAATGTATGATCGATTGATTGCAATGTTTAACCATGTTGACGCCTTCATTGCCTTACCAGGTGGTCTAGGCACATTGGAAGAGATCTTTCATATTTCCTCTTGGGCCCAACTGCACATTCACCATAAACCTATAGGTCTGTTAAATGTTAATGGTTTTTATGATAATTTGTTGTCTTTTCTTGATCAAGCTGTGGAACAAGAATTTCTAACATCTTTGGCACGACAAATCATAATCTCTGCTGTTGCTACTGAACAATTGATTGACCAACTACAATCTTTCATCCCTGTAATTGATCCTTCCATGAGTCGCATAAATTAGTCAACTAAGGAAAGCTGTAAAAAGCTTAGATTGGATTTGAGCCTTCGTTTGTGAAACCTTATGTCTTTTGGTTTTATTAATAGCATAGTATTTTGTTTTGTTATTTCTTATATTTGTTTAAGTGTGTTTCAGGTTTGTCAGTGTTCGTTGTTTCAGGTGATGTTTTATATACTCTATCTTTCTACCTTATGACATTGAGGACAATGTCTCGTTTTGGTTGGGGGGAGAGGGTATTAGTAGTTGACAAAAAAAAATAACTAACTACTTTTGTTTTTAAAGTCATTTGACAAAACTGTTATTACTAACATGGTAGAGTAAGGAGGAATTTTAGTGACTCTTGAGACGCATCTTAGTAAATATTTTCCAATGGTTATTTGCAATATTCATAATAAGGCCTATTAGAATACTTCTTGAAATATTCAGGTTTACAAACTCTTGCATTGTTATCACTTGATTCTGCTCATATACTCACTTAACAAGTATTCTTAAACCTTCATTTTCACACACACACTTTAACATATGATTGTGGGTTGCACATTGGATTATTACATTACTTATATTCTTTTGTTAAAGGTAACAACTAAGAGATAGGGATAGTCTATATTTTGCCAAAAAAGAAAGAAAGAAAATGATGATAATAAAAACGTAGATAAGTTTGGTTTCGAAACCTCCCTAACCTAAGCAATTAAGCCCGAATGGGTGTTTTAACACCTAATACCCTAAAGTCAACTAACTTGGGAGCTATTGGCCCAAAGCTTGTTACATGGGTTAAGGAGAAAAGCTTAATGGAATCAAACATTGCACTATCTACGTGACGTGATCTGCAACCCGAGTTACTAAGCTCGTAGGGGTGTCTCAACACCTAATGCCCTAAGACCAACTGGTCGGGAGTCATTAGCCGAAAGCTCGTTACATGGGTTAAAGATGCATTGTGTTTTAAGTTATATGTATATATAGTGAAAAAAAAAGAGAAAAAAAAAGATAATAATCCCAACCCAAGGAAGTTAACCTTAAACATTAGAACAGAATATTGTTTTCCATCAATAAAAGCCCCATCATCTATGTTTTCATACATTGAGCACATTAAAAGGAAGGTTTATTAATATTTTGTTTAAGAGATATTGAGCAGATATATATACTTAATGAGAGTTCGTTTATCTGGATAGATTAATGGAAGTTGAATGATGAATGCCTTGCTTTGTGGAATTTGCAAATAGTTTTTCTATTTTAACGCTTTGATTACTAGGGACTAGTAATAAGCTGGTTGGGGGGTGTGATTAGTACTTAAAAGTACATTTTTATCAAGGTTTTATATCATCATTTTGCACTTGAAGTATCAATAACTCCTTAACTAAAGCATGTTTTATAATAACATATCTAATAATATAAGATACCTTTAATTTATGGTAAGTGTTCATCTTAAATGCAGGCCTGTCACATAAATGAAAGAATTGATTGATGAGTTGAAGTACTGAAATTGAAAGGACAAAGAGATGGCCAAACTTAGAAAAGAGACGTTGGTGCAGTCCAAACTGGAACATTATTCGGTAATCGGGTCATATCTAGAGCTGTAGATCTCGGATTTTGGTCTACTTTATATGGATGGAAAGGTAAGACATAGGCCTACAACTTTCATGGGAGCCCAAGATTTAACAAGGCCGTTTTCAAGTCCAAATTATAGCAACAACGAAGAAGTCCGAATCTGTCTTGCAGCCCAGACACTGTTCAGTGTTTAGCCCATATCTCAAGTTATAGAAGTCCAAATGTTCTTAAATTTTTACCCTAGAAATATGAGACAATTTCCTAGAACTTTTATGATTGAAGTCTGTTCAAATTATGACGTTATTAATGACATTTTTGGCAGACAAGAAGATAAGAATTGTCTTCAAGTCAAGATGTGGCCACCCATTCATCAATTAGTCAACAAATCAATAGTTTTGAATTTTGGCCTATAAAAGGAGGCATTTGCCATGTATTTAGGCATCTTGGTGTTCAGATCAAGATCATGCTCTTGCTCTCTCTTTTGTAATACTTAAGTTTTGTTTATATTAATCTTTTGTTTATGCCTTTCATTTCCTCTTCTTTACTTAGTTAACTTCTTTCTCATTTATGTTCTTATCTTGTTTATTTATGTTTCTTTCTTTCATTATGTCTAGCTAGGTTAATTATGTCAAGGTGAAAAGGGTACACTAATGGTGTAAGAATAAGTATAATATAAACTTAACATGGACCTTAATGTTGGATATTAACATGCTTTATATTTGTTATCTTGTTCACTTTTAATACTTTGCTTGTTAAATGGTTAATCTAGATTTATGTTGTATAACACTTGGTACAACAAATACTTGGCACTTTCATAGCCCATACTGTATGGTATAACCAACAACTGAGCTATGAAAGGAACTTGATTTGTTGTTAACATAAGTTATAATCATGAATGCCTGACAACATTTACAAGTATTAGCATTATTCAAATAAAATAACTAATGTAATCGTGTTAACAATTTATAATCTGATTGGAACCTCCTTTGTGTGTGGTTTTCAATTGAATAATAAGAGTTTATACTATACTTCTTTGAAATACCATTAGTGGATCCTCTAACCTTGACATTTGTTTTTATCATTGTTTAATTCTCATATTGATCTTCATCTCAAAGTTCTCATCAACTTCTTCTTCTTCTTCTTCTTCTTCTTCATTATTATTATTATTATTATTATTATTATTATTATTATTATTATTGGTATTGTTATTATTATTACTACTATTACTATTAGTATTATTAGTATTACTACTACTACTACTACTACTACTACTACTACTACTACTACTACTACTGTTGTTGTTGTTGTTGTTGTTGTTGTTGTCGTTACAATTGTTGTTGTTATCTATAATTTATACAATTAACCTCCCTGTGGTTCGACCCCGGTCTTGTCGGGTTATTTATTACTTCGACACTCCTGCACTTGGAAAAAGACATCAATCTTTTGGTCGTGTCACACCCCCTTCTGGCGGTCTTGACTTCGCATGTGCGTCTCCACAAACAGCTCCATCGGGCTCGGCTCACGTCCAAGAGACGTAGCCTATAAAGAAAAAAGATATATTAACACCAACTGAATTTAACAATATATTTCATTTAAATTAATCTTACCATCCATTTCGCATGTGCAGCAAACGGAACGGAGCCGCCATGTGCGTTGTCACCCCGCCATGAATTGGCCAATTCCGGTTGCCAGCACCGAACTGTGAGCGTCATGTGAACCGCTTAGACGTCACGTGCTCAAGGTAGTGCAGCCATATATGTTCTAGGATGTATATCGGTTTGAAATCCCTCCAAACCGCAACATCGTTCCAGCCTTGGAACGTCCTATCCCTCGCGGGTTTTTTTGCCTTTTTTTGTGCTTTATACCAAAAATCACGCAACCTACTTCACGCAACCAAAAATTACATTTCAAAACATAAATTTTTGTCTTAAAAAAATCTTCTATTGTTTTCAATCTTACCTAGTTGCCGCGTGATTTTCCCATACCCTCATCACAACAGTGTTATGCTCACTGTCCCAGCAGAATTTGTGCTATGTATAAATAAATAAGTTTAAATAAAAATAATAATTTATTTACAATTATATTAATAAGCTGAAAATTATAAATTAATACCAACCTCAAACCTGTTAAATCATGCATTGATTTGAGGTATCCATTCAGGATGCTTGGATATCTGACTCCATTGAAACAATGGAATCTCCATCGACGATTTAAACGCCGATGATATTACTCGGGCGGCTTCAATGTTTGTGAACCTGAAAATAAATGAAATAAATTCAATAGTGATTACTTCATAAATTATGTTGTAATTTAAAAAAAAAACTAAAATCTTAAAAAACTTACATTGAAAGGCCGTCCTTCCACTTTACCTCGTATTTGCGGGTAAATTGATTCCGCTGCGAAGGCACGCCGCCTCTGTGCGGAAGTACCCCGGAAGAGGCAGCATCGGTTGACGGCGCAGGTGGTGTAGGTGCCTCTTCTTGAGAGGCATCTAAGGAAATATCATCCTCGCTGCTAGACGAATTAGCCGTGACCGTACTTGAGCGACCAGCTCTGGTTTTCATTCTACGCATCTACACAATTTGATACAAATAATTATATAATTAAATTCAAATGTAAAAAAAAATTCAATAGCACCTCCCCTATACCGGATACTACCCAAATCCACAAACCTGCACATATTAACAATAGCCACAACCAATTTACCCAATCTATACTAATTATTCCAACATATTCAATTACTAATCCTAAGGTAAATTCAACATTAAGAATTACAATTCAAGTAAGTATTCAATAATTATGCCAATACAACGAAACAATAAAATAAAAAAAAAACTCTAGAATAACAATCAAAATAAATGGAAAAAATTAAACACAAAACATGCAATAATAGAGTAAAACTAATAATTATTCCAACATATTCAATTACTAAATCTAAGGTAAATTCAACATTAAGAATTACAATTCAACAAATTATTCAATAATTATGCCAATACAACAAAACAATAAATTAAAAAAAAAAACTCTAGAATAACAATCAAAATAAATGGAAAAAATTAAACACAAATCATGCATTAATCAAGTAAAATTAATAATTATTCCAACATATTCAATTAGTAATTCTATGGTAAATTCAACATTAACAATAAATATTCAACAGATTAACTAATAATAATTATGCCAATACAACAATAAAAAATATTCAATAAATTCAAAAAAAAAACTATAGACTTTAGCAATGAATTATGCAAAAAAATCTATAGACTTTATCTACATTACAAAAAATACACCAAAACAAAAAAAAATAACCAAAAAATAGCAAAAAAAAAAACCATTAAAGTAAAATGAAATAGAGGAAACACTAACCTTTTAAACTGATGGAGATTCACGATAAAAATAGCTTGAGATCACCTGAAGAACGGAGAGGAAAAGAATGGTGCAAAACTGAGGAGAAGAGAAAATGAACTAAAGAGGCGGTCGAGGGAGGTTAAATGCTAATTTTATCGACGGATTCACCGACGACTATAAAATTAATTATTATTTTAATTTATTTCGTCGGTAAGGTGTTAAAAATCCGTCGGTAAATTTTGAATTTCGCACCAAATTTTTTAATGGCCCTCCATATTTTTCGCAGTCCGTCGGTAAATCCGTCGGCAATCTGACGCAGTCAAAGATGCATTTAATGCACAACCCTTTGATATTCGCGCAGTCCATCGGGAATTGTGTCGGTAAAATTGACAACGTACCGACGGCTATATATTCATCGGTGTGGCCGTCGGTGATGTGGTGGCATTACCAGTAATTATTTTTGAACTCTCTGTGAAATGCCGATGGACTTACATCCGTCGATGTGGCCGTCGGTGATGTGATGGCATTACCAGTAATTATTTTTTAACTCTCTGTGAAATGCCGATGGACTTACGTACGTCGATGTGGCCGTCGGTGATGTGGTGGCATTTCAAGTAATTATTTTCGAACTCTCTGTGAAATGCCGACGGAATTAAGTCCATCGGTGTGTTCGTCGGTGATGTGGTGGCATTTCAAGTAATTATTTCATGTCACAAAATATATCATCCATGATCAATAATTATTTCAAGTAATTATTTCGTAATTGTGGCATTTCAACTAACTATTTCAAGTAATAAATATTTTGTGTTTCAAAATATATCATCCATAATCTAGATTACATGAAAAAAAGGGTTTTACATAGGGCTTCATTTTGGTAGTTAGTCAGAATTTTCTTCTTCTTCGTCATCAATTGAAGTGTCATCACCTTCATCGCAATCTTCAATATGAATATCATTTTCTTCATCGACATTTGCTTGTCCGCTAGAGCTCAAAACAAAAGTCAACTCCTCTGCGTCAACATCAACAAGACTATCATCGAAAACACAAAAATTTGAATTTTCTTCCAATTCAATCGACGGAGCAACTCGATATGGTTCAACCACCTCACTAACGTGAAAGACTTCATCTCGCACACTTGTGTCTTTGTTCTTATCCTGAACAACCTCGACACGACCCCGGGGTTTTGTTTTTAAAACGGACAACCAATCCACTCTTGATCGATCCTTTCTAAATGAAGGGGTGTATGTGTAATAAACTAGTTGACATTACTTTGCGAAAACAAAGACATCGTTTATGTTGTGGAGTCTAGCTTTTGAGTTGATTTCGACCAGATCATAGTGCGGATCAACTCTGATTCCTCTGTCAGTCGTGTCATACCAATAGCATTTGAATAAAAACACTATATTCTACTCGTTATGATATTGCAGTTCGACACCTCTTCTAATCTACCATAGTAGTCAACTTCTAACTCACTACTAGTGGATCCCTTAACACAAACACCGCTGTTGTATTTCTTTCTTCCTTGCCCGTATTCTTCAGTGGATCCCTTAACACAAACACCGCTGTTGTATGTCTTTCTTCCTTGCCCGTATTCTTCAGTATGGAAAACATATCCATTGATAAAATACCCGTTGTAGCACTTACATTTTATTTCATGCCCCAGGCTTAGTGAAGACAATGACTTAGGTGCACTCCTTCCCATTTGATAAACCTTGTATGTAATGTACATCAATAAACAGTAAATGAACGAGAATCTCGTAATGACATGCATACGTACAGTAATTTTGCAAGTTAGAATGAGTTTGTGATAGTGCTTACATGTGTTCTAAACCACGTGGCAAACTGGTCATCTTGTAATTGAAAGATCTGGGATTCAGTCAGCTGTGAGTTATTGGAGAGCAAATATTGGCGATGTTGCCTACAAGTGATAATGAGTGTATGATATTACAATACATAATTAACAGTATATTACTAACAAAGTTTAATTAGTATAAACTTACTGAATAAAAGGTCTCAGCTCATCACAGCTAAATAGAACATAGTTGTGTGCTTGTTTGAACTCTATTTCCGACAAATATCTTCTTCTTACGGCATTTTTAGGTGTGGGTCATCCAGTATTGGAAAATATTGACAAGTTCCCACTGGAAGGCACTTCACCGCCATCATCATGCCGTGGAACGCGATTGATTCTCGTTCTCAGATGAGGTTCGAAATAGTACGAGATAAATATTGAGATCTCCTCAACAATATAGGCCCCACATATCGAAGCCTCAACATGCGCCTTGTTCTTAACCTTTTTCTTGAGATTAAACAAGTACCTGCATTGAAATTTTAATCAAGTATTTTCAATTAAAAAAAACATATAAAATACTTTTATATGTGAATTACATTGCAACTGTAATATCTAACCGTTCGAATGGGTACATCCATCTATATTGGACTGGACCTCCAGCTTTTGCCTCGAACGGTAGATGTATAGGGAGATGCTCCATTGAGTCAAAAAATGATGGAGGGAATATCATCTCAAGTTTGCATAGTATCTCGACGATATTCGTTTGAAGCCTCTCAATGTGATCAACATTCAACTTGCTGGAGCATATATCTCTGAAGAAATGACTGATCTCCATGAGTGCATCACATATTCCCTTTGGCAACAAATCACGAAAAGCTAATGGGATGAGTGTTTGCATAAACACGTGGCAGTCATGACTCTTCATTCCATACAACCTGCAGTCCTCTATATTAACCAGCCTTGATATGTTCAATGCATGTCCATCCGGAAAATGCAGACTCTTAAGCCATTTGTAGACTAGCAGTTGTGCGTTTTTCTCTAACACGAAGCTTGCTCTTGGTTTTGCGACCCGTGACTCATCATAAACCAACTCTATATTTTTACGGTTACAGTATAAAGTTATATCCAACCTAGCCTTGATGTTGTCCTTTGTCTTCCCCTTCACATCCATGATGGTATTGAAAATGTTCTCAAACATGTTCTTTTCGATGTGCATGACGTCAAGGTTATGGCGGAGCAGATTGGTATTCCAATAAGAAAGCTCCAAAAAGATACTTCGCTTTACCCAATTATGGGTCAAACCAAAACCAGGAAACTTTTGCTTACCTGATTGAAGGCCAAACACAATGTCAACAAAGCGAAGTATCTTTTTGGAGCTTCTTCATTGGAATACCAATCTGCTCCGCCATAACCTTGACGTCATGCACATCGAAAAGAACATGTTTGAGAACAACATCATGCAATTCTTCACTAGAAAGATGCGGGGATGCAACATCTTTTTCAACTCTGCCAACAAAGAAATCTTTTATGTTCTTTCTGTACCTGTGATGAAGTGGCAAGAAGCGACGGTGACAATAAAAAAAGAAGCTTTACCTCCATTTGCTAGCGTGAATGCCTTGTTGTTTTCCATGTAGTATGGACATGCGAGTTTCCCATGCGTGCTCTAACCAGAAAGCATTCCATAAGCTAAAAAATCATTGATAATCCACATCAAAGCCACCCTCATGAGAAAATTTTGTTTCCTCGATATATCATAAGTCTTAGCTCCGGAGGACCACAACTGCGCCAACTCATCAATCAACAATCAAAGACAAACATCTATATTCTGCACCGGGCTTCTTGGACCGGGTATGACAGTAGATAAAAACATGAACTCTGGCCTCATACACATTCCTGGTGGCAAATTATAAACTGTGAGTATGACCGGCCAACAAGAATAAGGAGCAGCAAATGACCCAAATGGGTTGAATCCGTCTATAAACAACCCAAGACGCACATTCCTTGATTCAGCTGAAAAGTGAAGATGAACACTGTTAAAGCATTTCCACGCTTCGCCGTCAGAAGGATGAACCATCACTCCATCAACCGTATGGTGTGCTTGGTGCCATGTCATGTGCTCAACAGTCCTCGGTGACATGAATAACCTCTGCAGTCTAGGTGTGATCGGGAAGTATCTAAGTTTTTTATATGCCACTAGAGTCTTTCCCCTGCCAGTTCTAGGTTTGTAACGGGAATGCCCGCGTGTCATGCACTCGGTCATCTCAGCATTTTCATGGTAGTATAACATGCAGAAGTTATGGCACATGTCAATTTTTTGGTATCCTAAACCGAGGGGTTTCATCATGGACTTTGCAGCATAGAAGTTCTCTTTCAGCCTGTTCCCTTCAGGTAAAATGCTTCTTGCCCATTCAATAATCTTGTCATACCCGGCCTCACTCAACCCGTGATCTGACTTGATGGGGAACACCTGTGCTACGGATGACAATTTACTGTGGTTCGTGCAGCCATCCCATAATGGTTCGTCAGAATCTTTCAACAAATCAAAAAACCTAGTTGCATCTGCATTAGGTTCTTCTTCTATGATTGGACATTGACTGCCATTACCTTGATTCATTCTCATTGCATCCATAACCATATTTCCATAAGGATTAGTGTTGTCATTTGCCGCTTCATGCACGTTGCTAGCACTAGAAGTAGACCCAGCCACCGTTTCTTCCATTCTCTTCTTACTACCAAATACTTCTCCATGTGCATACCAACACTGGTAATTCTCCATAAACCCTTTATGTAGAAGATGCATCATTACAACATCTGGATGCAGATACTTTTTATTTTCACACTTCCTGCATGGACACCTAATACCGCCTCCAGTAAAATTTCTAGGAATAGATGTTGTGAAATTAATAAAACCCTGAACCTCGTTACAATAATCCATCCTCCGCAATCCTTGGGGTGAATCTCGATACATCCATGAATGATCATCCATGACTTATATCGAACCTCTATAAAATTATGATGACATCATGTATTAATTAACTAAGCTGGGTAAATAAACTTGAAAAAATATTACTTTACCTCAAGATTATCCAACAAACCAATCACAACTTCTTATAAATATTAAATATTCATTATCATTTATCAACGTCTATATGAATTATAATATATAAATTTACAGAAATTACCACTCCGCAATACCATTGATAAAACTTTAAACGAACCCATTAAACAAGCTATTAATTATTTCAAAATAGCACATGTAATTCAGTAGTTTCATAAAGTTTTAACAATTTACAAACAAATACAATCTTATAAAATCTAAAACAAACCATAACAGGTATAAAATTATACATTCATATACTACAAGTTTGTTTGAGAAATAACAATAAAACGTGTACATCTACTAAGAAAATACATATACTAAAAAACAATATTGACATTTAATTAAATGTTAAAATTTAAAAAGATAGAATTACTTACAAAAATTGATAAAACCCGTCGGTAAATCAAAACACAGATGCTGTGACCACAAAACTTCAAGAAATATAACTTGTTGTGCTGATATGAGGAAGATTTTTTTTGGGGGGGAGGGGGGCTAGTTGTTTGCAGATGGGAAGGGTTGGAATTAGGAAGAAGAAGGAGAAATAGGGGAGGAGAGGGTCAGCAGAGCTGACATATATTAACTTTTTCCGACGATTTCACCGACGGAAACTCTGTCGTTGATTACGTTGGTGATTCTGATGAAAACATAGACACGTCACTGTACGGATCTTCCATTTCAAATCCCTCGATGAGTCCGTCGGCAATTTAAATGGCGAACCGGTCACGTCACTGTACGGGCTGTCATTTTGAATCCGTTGAAAAAAAAATAACCCGCCAAAACCTCCACGTCAGCGACCCGCCTTTTTTTTTAATTCGAAAACTTTTCTGTCCATAATTCAGTCGGTAACTAGCGACAAAAATTTTCCGTCGATAGTTACCGACTGAATTACGGACGAAAAATGGTTCGTCGGTAGTTACTGACTGAATTACAAATGGAAAAGTGTCCTTCAGTAATTTCGACCTCAAATTACCGACAGACATATTCCATCGGTAAATCCGTTGGTATTTAGCGAATTTCTGGTAGTGTTTTTATTTCGGTCTCTCTTGGTTCAATCTTATATTTTCATAATAAATTAAAATTAATTGGTCTTTAATTAGAACTAAATTGTCAAAAACAAATTGAGGAACAAATTAAAAAATCTATAGTTGTAAGAGCATGTGAGAAACATCATTAGTTTTAACTATTCCTAATTTGTGACAATAATATAGGTAAAACTATAGACAAAGTGAAGAAAATAGAACAAACTATAGTTTTAACTACCCCTTAATTAATTCCTTGAGGAGGAAGAGTGGGAGATTCTCAATTTTTTTATTGCACAAAATATTACAAAATATTTAACTATCCCTAATTGGTATAGCTGGTTGGGTTGAGAAGAAAGGTTAATTTACTCTCTTAAGTATTACAAAATACTTAGATTAGTTTTGTATTTTTAAATTAATCAAATAAGGTGCTGTTTAATTAGTATCATTTTGGTTCTCTACAGTAATTCATCATTGAAGAAAATATTTAGCAATATGTTGTTTAATTCCTTAGATTATTAATATAACCATAACAGATATTATTACATTACCAATATTATTATATAACAATAACAGATTTACTTTCACAGCCTCAACCTCTTTACATGGAGTCACTATAACAATTACATGCCTCTTCATCATCATAATTAAATTACTCCAATAATATCTTTTTTTATTCTTTACATGAAGTCTTTATTTATTTATTTTTTATATACAGGTGGTTATGAGTTATCAAGATTGAGCATTTTGAAAATCCTTCTCTAAAAAATCTATCACTGTTTGCACTCAGTGGCACTTTACATTCTGGAGGTAAATTAACAAATTTGAACTCCACTATTACTTATCATTGACCTTTCTATTTCTCTAAAACACATGTCTTTGCAAGCACTCAGTGGCTTGCTATGATCAGATGTGTTTGCATATAATTCTTCTTTTATGTTTTCGCAGCCTACTAAACAAGTCAAATTAAATCTTAAATTTAGAAATTAACTCAATTGAAATCTTTATTATTTTAAAATTCTACCATCCATTTAATATAAATAATATTTCACTTTAATTTTCCCCTTCTCTTAACACCATTTCTGTCACTACCCGAATCCCGAGTCTATGACCGGCAATGCAGGAGCGATGTTGAAAGGACGCCCCATCTATGCTAAACCTCAGAACGAACATATCAAAAGAACAAGTTATTTGAAAATATGCAGCATTTCATAATCTTCAAAAAATATTATATTGTTCAAAACTAATGAAACCAAATGATAGTTCAAAACTTCTCATCACTAATTAAAACAAAGACAATATTTTATAATACTCATTACATTATCAAAATCCAAACTTAATTAAAACATAGTAATGATGGAGCGTCTAAGACATTGAATCAGAACTAAAAGGAAAGCCTCACAAAACAAGCAAGGCATACCGACCAAAATTGAAAAAGCAGGAACACTCAACAAAGTTCACCTGCTATCAGAAACTAAGAACCTAAAATAATATTAAGAATGAGGGTGAGTTCAACTAACTCAGTAAGGGAATAATATTTAATATACATCATAGATATTAAAGATATTAATAATTTGCAAGTCAATTTATATACATATACATATACATATACATATATGTATTATCATAAAGTAGTGGAATACATGTCAGAGATTAGATGACACTTGAAGGTTAGAGATTAGATAACACTCAAAAGTGACCAGAAGACACTCGAAGGTGACTAGATGACACTCAAAAGTTATCAGATGACACTCAAAAGTGACCAGATGACATCCGAAGGTGACCACTGTGGGATGATCAGTCGCCACAGACTGATGCCTCTCTCACCAGCTAGGTATACATAATACTTTGTGCACATAGGCTAACTACTCTCCGTTAGCATGGAGTTACTGACAAGTCCTATATCAAGACATAATAGATATCCGCAGAATCATCAAAGAAATGTATATCATATCAAATACAATTTAGTTCGACAGATTGCAAATGTAAATTCAAGAATAAATGAGTACTCAGAAGATAAAGCAACATATATAAATATTCAAGAAATTAATTAGTTGTACTCATCGTATAATCAACACAAATATTTATTTATATTACATGCATATTAAATATTATCCCACTCACCTGGAAAAATATAGATTAAAAGGAATATCAGATGAAAGACCCGAAAATCTATTGAGGATCGTTAGAAGAACCTACAATAAATATACAAAATATACTCAAAAGCAACTCAAAACAACACAAATAAAAGATTACAATGCATAAAAGAAAACCAGGTTTAGTGTCCTAGATTTAGGGACTAAAATGACAATTTTCCAACATAGGGACCAAAACGTAATTTTACCAAAACTGGACCAAACTGTAAATACATAACTATACTAAAATTTCACCCATAAACCATCTGCAATTCTGTCCAGAATGACACAGGGACCAAACAGTAATTTTTTAAAAAGTTCAAGGACTAAAATGGAAATCCCTAAAATTGAGGGACTAAACTGAAAATATTCCAAATCAATTATCAAACTAAGATTCATGTTCTTTGACCTCATAATAACACTGTCTAGAACCTCAAAATACATTTAGGGGTCAATTTATAATTTTTTCAAAGTTTAGGGATTAAACTATAATTTTCATAAATCAAGGACCGAAATAAAATTTGGCCATCTTCAACCTCAAGACCATTCTGTCCAGATTTTCCAGTAAGGTTGAAATGAATTTCTTAACCCATAAAAATCAATTTAAATAAATCAACTCACAAATCCTTATTTCTATCAACATACTCAAAATCAATCACTTAACATTAAACCTCTAATAATCATAAATTAATCTTAACAACATAAACTTCAAATCCTTATAAACCCTAATCTCTTTTTTTTTTAATCATTTCATAAATAAATCATAATCAAAAGTAACATGAGAGAAAGAATCACTTGCTACTTCCACCTTTCTTAAACCCAAAAACTCAAAGATCAAAAATAGAAATTCTTAGTTTGATGAAGGGAGGGTCATACACGGCGGGCACAAGAATTAGAAGAGAGAAAAGTAATTCTCTTGCAATTTTTTCTTATATACCTAAGTTAACTTAAGTTGGGTTTGGACTGAATTAAGCTTGGGTTTCAGTCAAAAAATTAGGTCTTACAATTTCAGTGTAATCCAAATATAATGATAACATAAAAAACAATAATTTCTTTAATGATAAGGTAACTTCAGTGCTATTTTTAGGAGGAGAATAAATTAACAATGATGTATTTTTCTTTTTCAGTCAAAAGTTTAGGTCTTACAATTTCAGTGTAATCCAAATATAATGATAACATAAGTTTAGGTCGTTTTTTGTTATGAGTCATGAAGGAAGAAAAATATTTTATTATTCTCTGCCAATATTGAGTCCCATACTCATCAATATATTCAAATTTGCTCCTTTTTACTCAATTCATTTTATAAAATGCAAGAAATTGTTCTTTGAGGACCGTACCTTTATCCAGTGTCCAGCATTCTGGTGATGGAGTCCTGATATTTTTTCAAAGGGAGCCAAAACTCTGTGGGACACCCTAATTGAATAAGTTTATAAACCAAATTAACAAATAAAATTCCAACAAGACAACTTAAAATTAGATCAATTTAGAAAGGGGACACTATTACAGTGGCCACGAAGTTTTTAGAGGTATTTTTTAGGTCAAAGTCCACTCTAAATGTGTGTTAGAGAGAGATGATTGTTTTTTTAAGGGTTTTTTATTTAGATATACATTAAAATAATATGTTTTTTAATTTTTTAAAATTTATTTTTGAGATCAGTATATCAAAACAATCCAAAAATATAAAAAAATTAATTTTAAACAAAAAAAAATTAAATTTCAGCAAACCTCTATTAATTTTAGCCGCACTTCGAAACAATGGCTTAATATCTTCTTTCATCAATGACTGGCTCAAAATTACTCATGTTTCAGAATTTTAGCTTTATTTCAGTAATTGTTTTAGGATTCCATGTAATTTTATTTCTTGTTTTTGCCAATGGTTGATTATAACGTACTATTTAAGCTATTTTTGAACATTTGAATGCTAGTTATAATCTTTTGAATAAAATTCAGAATTTGAATCTCGTGTTGTTTTCTTGTTCTCTCTACAAGCTCTGCCAAATAATATGCAAGGTATCATATGATTTTTTTAAAAAAAAATGAATTAATATTTAATAATAAAAAAACGTAAATTATCAATTAAAAAAATGAAAAACGATGTTTGTAACTTAACAAGCAAATCACAGACTAATAAAAACAGAGAAGAAAATATTGTCTTATGGTTCAAAAAAAGAGAGTAAGCTTGTTCATGCTCGGCTATTGTTGGGTGTTATTTTGCAGATAACAATTGGAATAACACCGTTTAATGGATATGTACAACTATATATATAAATGCATATATATACATACATATATATATATATATATATATATATATATATATATATATATCTGTATGTATGTATGTATGTATGCATTACGATTTTCCGTAGCCTCTTGTTATTTAAAAATAAGATTACTCCTACAAAGGACACGAAACACTATAAATTGTAAGAGTGCGCAGCTTCTTCTTCTAGTTACTAGACACTTTTTTTAACGATTTGATACTTTTACTCTAGGTTTATGTGGGGTTGAACTTGATTCGATCCTTTTACTCTATAATTATATGAGATTGAACTTTATAATTTTGTTTTGATTGGCTTGGTGTTGGGTTTCTGAGATGTCATGAAAATAAATTCAACCCTTAATTTATATTCAATTTGAGAAAATAAATTTTGATTGTAATTATTTCAAACAATCCAAGCTTTAAGAGTATATTTGAAAATGAAAAAAATGTGCTACATTTTAGTATCCTTTTTTTTTTTGCCACTCGGGTTTTTTTCTTCTCAATTTCTTTTTAAATTGAGTTGATTTATGATTGAACTTCATAATTTGCTAATGTTGGCTTTTTATGGCATTCTCGAGGCGCCGAGAAAGCAATTCGGCGATCGATTGATGCTCAACTTGGAAAAATAAAATTTGATTGTATTGACTTAAAACAATTAAAACTATAGAGATCAAATTTAAAACTGGTACCAATATTCAACTCATTTTTTCTCAAGCCAAGGACTTAAGTGAAAAAAAAAAAGGGAAAAGTGGTTGGCGCGTATAATCACGCGCTAGCATGTTGATGCGAACCTTTTGATCATGTGGTCAATCAACCCCCCAACGAAGTAGACAACAATTCAAAAAGTTGAAAATGAGGTTTGATAGAATATTGACCCAGAAGTAACCATGTATCTAAGAACCCAAGATATTGGAAAAAGACATGGACCCAGAGTTAACCCTGTATCTAAGAACTCTAAATATGCGAATGACGTTACAAAGCAAGTAAATCTTCAATAAGTCAATGTACGATCTTTGTTTTTACAAAGAAAGATTGTTTTACCATAAACAAACAAAAGAAAAACTCACATTTATTTTCCAACTTGCTGCTGAAATTTTCAGCTAAAAAACATAATATAATCTCCTCTAACTAACCTTAAGGGATCCTTTTTAGGTTGCATGTTAATGAGCCTAAATTAGTAATCAACGAACATAAGTTTAATAATTAAATAAACCCTTAAACAACGACTAATGAGCCAAAACAAACCCAACTTAAAAATAAGTATTAAAAAAATAGGATAATAAAAAAAAGTCTTCATGCTAAAATTCTTCTATGTAGCCCGAATGTCTAATTTCACACATTCTTGGCAGATTTTCAGTCCTAACCTCAAACATATCGTTCTCTCTCATCTGCATAAATTACTGAGCATACCATATATGGTTGAAAATATTAAGATGTATAGTTTCCAACCCAATTTGAATAGCAGAAAAATTCCACCTATAGCTCCAGATATGTCCCGAACAATACACAAAGGTCTAGTCTGACAGATTTGATAAGATTTATCTAGTAACCTTGACCATCTGAAATAATTTGTTACCGAAATCCATTTGACTTGAAAATATATCAAGATATAGTTCCATATGTCTAGTATCTTCCTATAAAAGTTTAGCTTGTTATGATGTACAATTTGTGAGATATGTGTAATCTCACAAAATTGACTAGCAGATATTTTAAGATTAAATTTGGACTTAACTTGGTTCATGTCATCCTCCCCTTCTTTTAAAAGATTCGACCTTAAATCTATATCATGAAAAAACATCTTCTAAGGTCAACAAATTAGTACCAAGCTGAAGAATAACATCATCATTAAAACTAAAAAGAACCTTGTCACTCCATCATGCATAACTATAAGGTATGGTCCCCCTAATATAAAAGCTTATCTTTTCAACCTTCTTATCCTTCTTCAATTTAAGTTGCTCCTTATATATTTGCTTAGGTGTTAATGATACAAGAGTTATAAGTCTTCCGTTCAACTCAAAGGACTACCTATTCGTCACTCCATCATGCATAATTCTCTTATCATACTATCATGGTCTACTAAGCAACAAGTGAATAGCTTGTATTGATACAACATCACATAACACCTCATCACAATATTCACTAATTATGCATCAAAAGTATCATTAAGTCTCTTATTTTACATATGTATTTATTGTTTTTATTTGGGTTTTTTATAATAATTTATGTGTTTTTTAGTAATGAAGTTTCTTTTAATGTTTCAATAGGTTTTGAAGCTTAAATGAATTATTTCAGAAAATTTAACATCGGAATTCAGAACAAAGAATTGAAGAGAAATTTATTTGAAGATTGAAGCAAATCTTGATTCAAATAAGTGCTCCAAATTTGCCCCCAAAATCAATTCTATTCCAATCCTAGAAAAGATTATCATATGATTTATTTCAAGCCTAAACCTACCTTATGTTGTGTGCAAACTTCAATCATCAAACACTCTAGGTTTCAATGTCAATCTTAGCCCAAATAATAGGTACATTTGTATCCTTATATGATGATTAAATTCAACCCTAAATCAGCCTCCGGATCAGCCTAAGCACAATCCATGATCTTACATGTCCACACAACAAATAACATTTAATTTATTTTTAGTAATCCATTGATCTAAGAGGGCAAGCACATGGATGGAAAGCTGGAGGGGACATTGTTACATTATTTTGGGTCAAAAAGAAGAAAGAGACAGCTCATAAAGGAGGAAGAAAAACGTGCACCAAAGTATTCTCTAAGCTAGCCTGATTTGATGTTTCAGAACACCTTTCGGTGTTGTGCCCATAACTTTTGACTCTGATGTCTACATGAGCTGTTCTTTAATGATTTGAAAAGCTAACAGAATGACCTATAAATATCTCTAATAGCCATCTCCGGTGGATGCTTCTAAGAGGGTCAAATTGACGTCCAAAGTTAGTGTCATATTTGTGTTAGAATTTTTACCGAAATTGTGTTGTGTTCTTCTTTGTATATTTCAGTTCTTTAGTTTGTAAAACTTATTATTTCAGTTTGATTCAAGTTATTTCATGTTTATTAAAATATTTTTATATATAATCATGGTTGGCTAATCTCTTTCCTCTAAGACACCATGCTCAGAGATGGTTGGTCTCTTTCTTGGAAAGTTGAGGACAAAATGGATTGGTCCATTTGTGATTAAATCCATCTCCCTGAGCATCGTGCCTTTGAGAAAAGAGATTAAACAACCATGATTATATATTAGAATATTTTAATAAATATGAAATAACTTGAATCAAACTGAAA
Source organism: Populus deltoides (assembly GCA_015852605.2). Taxonomy (NCBI): domain Eukaryota; kingdom Viridiplantae; phylum Streptophyta; class Magnoliopsida; order Malpighiales; family Salicaceae; genus Populus; species Populus deltoides. Next base: position 18,066,329 of record CM027572.2, on the reverse strand, counting down.
TAATACGTTTTACAAACTAAAGAACTGAAATTTAAGAAGAAGAACACAATACAATTTCAGTAAAAATTCTAACATAAATATGACACTAATTTTGGACAGCCATTCAACCCTCTTAGAAGCCTCCCCTGGAGATAGCTATTAGAGACATATTTATAGGTCATTCTGTTATCTTTCTAGATCATTAAAGAACAGCTAATTTAGACATTGCAGTCAAAAGTTATGGGCACAACACTGAAAGGTGTTCTGGAAAATCAAATCAGGCCAGCTTAGAGAACACTTTCGTGCACGTTTTTCTTCCTCCTTTATGAGCTAACTTTTTCTTCTTTTTGACCCAAAATAATGTAACAATGTCCCATCCAACTTTCCATCCATGTGCTTGCCCTCTTAGATCAATGGATTACCCAAAATAAATCAAATGTTATTTGTTGTGTGGACTTGTAAGATCATGGATTGTGCTTGGGCTGATTTGAAGGTTGATTTAGGGCTGAATTAAGCATCATATAAGGATACAAATGTACCTATTATTTGGGTTAAGATTGACATTGAAACCTTGAGTGTTTGATAGTTGAAGTTTGCACACAACATAAGGCAAGTTTGGGCTTGAAATAGATCATATGATAATCAATTCTCCAAAATTGTGGCTTGTTTTAACTCGCAAGTTCACGAGTGTGCGATGTAGCAATTAACTCGGTAAGATCGAGGTCATATCCAAAGAGAGCTAGATCTAGAAATTAAACTAGGTAACAAAAAAAAACTCAAGAGAAATTAAATTAACAATAACTTGGTTGAAAATAATTAATGAATTTGTTTTCAAAGATGAAATAGTGTAAATAGATTTTAAATGACAAGAAAAGGTAAGTTTTGATTCCAAATCAATTTTAATGGTGATGTATTGGTGATTCCTTCCACATATATAAGATAACTCAACCTAATATTAACGATGGTGATATTAGATCGGAAGATATTACAATGAAGTTTAAAAGGATGAAGATTGATTATTGCTTAAAAATGAACGAGTACTTTCATATTAAATAAGACATTGAATCAAGCAATCTCTATACCAAAACTAACGTTTGTGCATAAAAATTCAAGATTATAACATTACCTCAATGATTTCTAAAATTTCTTTGTAATAATAAAACATTCATGAAAAAAAATGAGAAGATAAACATTATGATTCATTCATATCTTAAAGAACTCACATCAATCATCATCATCCTTGATTTGGTTCCAAGAAAGACATTAGCCAACCATGATTATATATAAGAACATTTTAATAAACATGAAATAACTTGAACCAAACTGAAATAATAAGTTTTACAAACTAAAGAACTTAAATCTACAAAGAAGAACATAACACAATGTCGGTAAAAATTCTAACACAAATATGATGCTAACTTTGGACAGCAATTCAACCCTTTTATAAGCCTCCCATAGAGATGACTATTAGAAACATATTTATAGACCATTCTGTTATCTTTCTAGATCATTAAAGAACAGCTCATTTGGGCATCAGAGTCAAAGGTTATGAGCACAACACCAAAAGGTGTTCTGAAAAATCAAATCAGGCCAACTTGGAGAACACTTTAGTGCACGTTTTTCTTCCTCCTTTATGAGCGGTCTCTTTCTTCTTTTTGACCCAAAATAATGTAACAATGTCCCCTCCAGCTTTTCATCCATGTGCTTGCCCTCTTAGATCAATGGATTACCCAAAATAAATCATGTGTTATTTGTTGTGTGGACATGTAAGATCATGGATTGTGCTTGGACTGATTTGAGGCTGATTTGGAGCTGAATTTAAAAATCATATAAGGATACAAATGTACCTATTATTTGGGCTAAGATTGACATTGAAACCTTAAGTGTTTGATGGTTGAAGTTTGTACACAACAGAAGGCAAGTTTGGGCTTGAAATAGATCATATGATAATCTTTTCTAGGATTGGAATAGAATTGATTTTTTGGGCAAATTTGGAGCACTTATTTGAATCAAGATTTGCTTCAATCTTCAACTAAATTTCTCTTCAATTCTTTGTTCTAAATTTCGACGTTAAATTTTCTAAAATAATTCATTTAAGCTTCAAAACCTATCAAAACATTAAAAAAAAAACTTCATCACTAAAAAGCACATCAATTATTATAAAAAAACTCAAATAAAAACAATAAATACATATATAAAATAAGAGACTTAATGATACATTTGATGCACAATCACTCCCCCCAACTTAGATTTTTCTAGTCCTCAAGCAAAACAAAACATAAAACCTTTGAAATAAAAAGAATAATAATAACCATAATTAGGCTCGACTCATCACACTTGAAGGACCTATCATGCAAACATTGGTATCTTCAACTTAGTATATACACAATATCGAATAAAGAAAAATAAACATACTCACATTCTCTAAATCAAATATCCATACAAAATTTCAAATTCAATTGTATTTATCATGCAACCAACATAATTAATTCACGCAAAAACTCAACTTGTAATCTTCCCTTCTCACTACTACAAACAAGGTAGCAAACTAGAGAAATATATATATATATATATATATTTTGAAGATATTATTTATTCTTTGTCTTTAAGTGGTCACTTCCCTTTTGATGCGAATACAAATATTTGTGATAAATACACCCGGTTACTCACAAAGTCACAAACTTAAAGTACTTTTGCATACTCATATTTCAAGTTGTCGTATGACGTAAAGATAAACATTTGTGATGAATACTCCTGGTTACTGAGCAACTCAAAACATTAGAATAGATAGAACTTTGTACACATTTATTTATTTAATTATCTAATAATTATTACTCTATTTACTTAAACCTTGTTTAGGACTAGATCAAAAGGGATGATCACAAGTAAAGCATCACACTCATCTTTTATGCATAATCACACAACTCACACAACTTTTACAAGGAAAGATGTATTTCAATAATCTTAAAGAAAAAAAAGTATGCTATATCTTGCTTTATAAGATATTATCTATCCCAAATTAAAGCATGCAATGTTCAACACAATAATGAATCCAAAAATATAATGTTGATCCTAAACAAGTCTCACTCATATACGAATGCAAGTTTTTTTTTCTTCAAACATGCATGGTCATCTCAAGCATTCAACATAATCAAATATCTAAAATTAAGTTTTACATTACCCTCAATTTAAAAAGAAAAAGAAGAAAAGAATAAAGATTAGAAAACTGGTACTTCCTTTTTTTCAAGGATGAATGTTTGATTAAATTGGACATAAGCTGACTTCTTGCTTGATTTTTTTTTACTTGCATATCACAACTAAAAGAAAACATCAAACCAATTTTATCTTTTTAATAAAAAACCTCTCACGCCTCAACTTAAAATAATGCATTGTCCCTAATGCATGAATAAGTAAATATAAGAGTTGGAAGAATAAGAGAGAAAAAATAAAAATAAAAATAGAAACTCATTACTTCTAATACTACAATGGTATTGGATCTTCAAGATCCAATATCTCAACTTCAGCCATAAATTCTTCAAGATAAGGTTTCAATCGATAACCATTTACTTTGAAAACATTTCCATTCTTAGAATTTTATTCCTCAAAGGCACCATGCTCAGAGATGGATTTAATCACAAATGGACAAATCCATTTTGTCCTCAACTTCCCAGGAAAGAGATGTAATCGTGAATTATACAAGAGAACCTTTTGACCAACATGAAAGGATTTTCTAAGAATATGTTTATCATGCAAAGTTTTCATCTTATGTTTTAAAATTTTTGCATTTTCAAATGCATCATTTCTCAGCTCCTTTAATTCATCCAATTGAAGCTTTCTATTTTTTTCAACCTCGTTTTCATTGTCATTGAATTGCTGAATAGCCCAATATGCACAGTGCTTAATCTCAACAGGGAGATGACAAGGCTTTCCATAAACTAGCCTATAAGGAGATATTCCTAAAGAGGTCTTGTAAGCAATGCAATATGCCCACAAAGTATCAACTAGTCGTAGGGACCAATCTTTACGGTTTGGATTGATTGTTTTCTCTAAAATGTTCTTAATCTCCCTATTTGCCAACTCAACTTGGCCACTAGTCTATGGGTGATAGGGAGTACTAACCTTGTAAATTACACCATATTTTCTCATCAAAATCCGGACGGGCTTGTTACAAAAATCCTTTCCCCCATCACTAATCATAGCCTGAGGCATGCCAAAACGAGAGAAAATATTTTCTTTCTAGAATTTGACCACAGCTCGATGGTCATTGGTTCGAGATGCAATGGCCTCCACCCATTTAGACACATAATCAACAGCTACAAGGATGAATTGGTAGCCAAATGAACTTGGAAATGGTCCCATGAAATCAATCCCCCAATAATCAAAAATTTCCAAAACAAGAATGGGGTTAAGGGGCATCATGTTACGCCTAGTGAGGTTACCTAGTCGTTGGCATCGGTCACATGTAACACAGAAGGCATGGACATCTTTAAACATGGTGGGCCAATAAAAACCACACTACAAGATCTTGACAATGATTTTCTTGGAAGAGAAATGCCCACCACAGGCTAACGCATGAAAAACATTAATGACACTTGGAATTTCATGATCAGGGATGCACAACCTAACAATTTGGTCAGTGTAGTATTTAAATAGGTAGGGGTCATCCTAAAAAAGGTACACACGTTGCGCAAGAATTTTTGTTTGTCAAGTTTAAACCAATGAGAAGGAATCTGATTTGTGGCTAGGTAATTTGTTATGTCAGCATACCATGGAGAGCCAATATAGGAGACAATACCTGCACAAAATAAATTTTCATCAGTAAAGAGTTCATTTATTGGAGATTCATCAATTATGGTCTTATAGCTTGAAAGACAGGATAAATGATCAGCCATTACATTCTCTACTCCATTTTTATCTCAAATTTCAAGGTTAAACTCTTGGAGTAGGAGGATCCATCGAATAAAGCGTGGCTTGGCATCTTGTTTTATGAGCAAGTATTTCAATGTTGCATGATTAGTGAAAACAATGACAAGAGATCCAACCAAATAAGACCTAAACTTGTCTAATGCAAAGACCACAACTAAGAGTTCTTTTTCAGTTGTAGTGTAATTCAATTGAGCATCATTCAAAGTCTTGGTAGCATAATAAATGACATGAGGCTTCTTATCTTTTCTTTGCCCTAAAACAACCCCTACGGCAAAATCACTAGCATCACACATCAGTTCAAATGGTAAAGACCAATTAGGAGCTTGCATGATTGGTGCAGTGGTCAACAACCCTTTAAGCTTTTCAAAAGCTTCTTGACATTTTGATGTCGAATCAAATTGGACATCTTGTGACAACAAGTTACACAATGATTTGGCAATGGTACTAAAAGAATGAATGAATCTTCAGTAAAAATCAGCATGTCCTAAAAAGGATCTCACATATTTCATTTACCAATGGAAAAAACAGCCAAAACCTGTTTATTCACTTTCACTTCATCACCATCATTCAACCACCATAATTTATAAGGTATAAGATGTTTGGTAATGTGCAAGTTTAATTTTCTCATCAATTCAGTACTAGAAACATTAGTGCAACTGCCACCATCTATAATTGAGCCATTTATCTTATTATGAATATGGCATCTCGTGTGGAATATGTTCTTCCTCTGACCTTCCGAATCATCCACATTGACATGCATATCTAGTGCTCTCCTCACCATAAGTTAATCTCCCTCAACCGGATACTCAACACAAACATCATCAGCATCTTCTAGTAGTGGCATCTTCTCCTCTTCATCCTCCCCATCGTCCTTAACCTTATTATTAGCTTTCATAATCATGACTCTTTTTCTTGGACACTAAGAAGCAACATGACCAAAACCTAGACAATGAAAGCATTTAACGTCACGGTTATGAGAAGTAGGAGTAATATTGATACCTTTAACAATGACTGAGGTGTCTTTCTTTTCTCTAGGGTATTCGGCCTTTCCTTCCTCATTCTGATGTGATGGACCACCCCCAATGTTAGTTTTTCAATTGGGTTTCCAAGGTTTTAAAGGGCCTGATGGTTGGCTTTGCCAAATGGTACCCTTCTATTTAAGTTATTTCTCCACCTTTATGGTCATATGCACCTTTTCCTCCAACTCCACAATATGAGTTATATCATGATTGTTGCGATGTCGCAGTCGCATAAATTAATTACCCTAGCTTCAAACACAACACACAAGATAGTATAGAGCAAGCAAGGGGTCGATCCCACGAGGAAGTTTCAAGTCAGATTTTTATGTTGTACGTTATGTAATTGGGGGGGTTTAGTTTGTGATTTTCTAAACTATGGTAGCAATTAAACTAGCAAATAAAATCAATTAAAACCGAAACTTATCAAGAAAACAAATCTTGGTCACAAGCACATATCCACCAACGGAAATTAGAACCGATCCTTGAAACGAAAATTGAAGTTTATGTTCTGAAATTTTATATTTTCTTAACGTTGATTAATTAATGGATCCGTCGTATAACTAATCCTATCCAACAAACAATGAAAGTGTCAGCACTAATGATTCAATTTAATGGTAGCTTTAAGAACTAGATAATTTCATCAAGATTAACATACAAGCTGTCCGCAGCTTGTGTCACTTTGTTCAAATGTTCTCCCTAAGTTCAATAACGTAGTTCCGCCACAATTATTAAGTTTAGTTGCTTCACAAGTTCATACATCACAACTCCGGTTTTGATATTAAACTTAGCAATAGATTGTTCACAACAATAACTTAGAGTCCGCTCTAGCAATCATCAACAACAATCATAGGAAATATGCATAGGAAAACAATCATACTCATTCATAACATAAACTGAAAATAAAAGGAAGAATAAATCTCACGGTTCTTGAAATCTGAAGGTTTGTTGTGTCCTTGCAACCACGAAAAGAGCTTAGTCTTGCATAACTATTGAACTACTACTTCTAAAAAATGAAAAGAGCATGATTTTTGGGTTTATAGAGGAGAGAATGTGTGTTTATTCTCTGCTGGCTGCTGCCTCCTTCTGCTCTCCCTCTTTTCTGCTGGCTGCTGCCTCCTTCTCTCTTTCTTTTTATATGCTAAGAAACCCTAGTCTCTATTTTACAAAATAGTCCTTCCTTGAGTCGACAGTTTACATTTAAGTACTTCAATAACTATTTTTCCTAAAAGGAGAAATAGTCTTGCATGAAATCTTCAAGCTCTGACTTAGAGGAGCTAAATTGCTGATATAAAAACTTGGATGTCGGTTTAGATGCTTGGGAATGTAGTTTGGACTTGTTTCTTCACGAAACCTGTTTGTTGGCAGAATTCAGTTGTCATATTTGAAAAATCATATCTCCCTCATATGACATCTTTTTTGGCTGAAATTTGAAGCGTTGATAGGTCTTTAAGTCAAGAATCGAATAAAATTGAGTTTACATCAATTGGACTTCTGTAGCTCCAGATATTAAATTTTGAATGGCCAAAGGTCAACACTGGTAGAATGCGAGATTTGACTTTGCAGGATGTGATTTCCATGATCTTTCTCTTTTTATTTTTCTTGCATTACATTTCCAGAAAGGTATGGATGTTAGCTTTTTAGTGCTACTGGAATCACTTCATTTCGATCTCTAGAACTCACGCTCTGCACAAAACATCGACTGAACATCAAATCTGCCAATTACCTCCAATTTACTCCTTTTTGCATCTTTCATCCAAAAGTGCCTTCAAAACATAAAAAAAAAAAAAGAATATCAATGCATTTTATATATAAAACATAGGCAAAACACTAGTTAAATGTGGGTGAAACTATCAAATAATATGGTTGCATCAATGATTAAGGCCATTCATGAATCCATCCATAATAGCCTCCCTATCATCCTCAATATTAGTTCGAATCATAGCAAGCTCCATCTCCTTGAAGTACTCGTCAACCCTAATATATTGGGTTAAACTCTGCAATATTTGATACAATTCTCTATAATAGTGACTAGGAACAAATCTCCTCCTCATAAGGGATTTCATCTATTCCCAAGTATCAACTTGCCTCTCATAATTCCTCATGTTATTTGTCACTAACTGATCTCACCACACAATGGCATACAAATCACAACAAGCTTGACTTTCTTGGGTTTCAGTTAATTGTGACATTAAAAAATCTAGTCCACCTTCTTCTCCCGTTCTAAATAAACTTTTGGAGCATTCTTCATTTGAAAAACTAATATTTTCAGGTTAATTGTACCTAAATCTCCACCTAACTCCACATTATGATCCCGATACCTATAATTATACATTTGGCCGAAATTAATGCCCATAATTACACATTTGTCACCATATTTTTCCCATACAAACTAAGAATTCCACTGCTGTCCAAAACATCTCCAATGTCCCACGGACACATCTTTAAAATCAACATCACTCATGTCTGTATTATCAGCCACAAACTCATCCACATCAATGTTAACTTGCCTAACAACCCTCCTAACATTAAATTCTCTTCGCTAAGGCCTAATTTGAACCCTATCATGATCATTAAAATGTTGCTTGTCCAACCTATCTCCAAATCCATTGATCATTCGATCCATTCGTTGATTCATAAAGTGTAATTTAGTTACAATTTCATTATCTCCTGTCTCCTCTATATAGTGCCATGTTGTTGCTTGCCTTCGACATCTTTGAATATGAAAATTGGTTAGTTGACAAGAAATATATATTCTTCACCCACTCCCTCATATGTTTACACTCCTCTTGCATTTTGTCGCACCTGGACATCGCAGCGGCCTTAAAAATTATCATGGAAAAAAATGGAATCTGGCATCCTGTTCTTTAATGGGGAATGGTATTATTTAAGGATTCACCACCTAGTATTATGGTTACTAAGAACCCTAACTGGTCAACAGAGATTCTATGGTACGAGACTGGTTACGCAAAAGGAAAGATATTATCACCCCTTGAGCGTCCTGCCTACGGCAGGCTGCATTGCTGACTTTGTCATAAATTGCTATTGTTTTGTTGGTTTATGCTACGATGGTTTTGTGTGTAATATTCCTGACTCTGGCGTCAGATAGTGTTATGATTACTAGGAACCCTAACTGGTCAACAGAGATTCTATAGTACGAGACTAGTTACGCAAAAGGGAAGATATTATCACCCCTTGAGCGTCCTGCCTAAGGCAGGCTGCATTGCTGACTTTGTCATGAATTGCTAATGTTTTGTTGGTTTATACTACGGTGGTTGTGCATGTAATATTCCTGACTCTGGCTTCAGTGAATATTTAACTACGGATATTTCCAACTCTGGCTTTGGTAAATATTACGCAGCTATAAAAAAAATTCTAAATCAGTATTTTTTATTTCTGACTTTGGCGTCAGTGAATAAACAAATCAAATAAATTTATTTTTTACGCATACACATTTTTTTATGTAAATAAATAAAAGTAAAATACAATAAAATAAAATAAATTTACATCAATATCTTTATTCCTGACTCTGGCGACAATGAATAAACCAATAAATTTACTTTATTTTATTTTATTTTTGCATGCAAATTTTTTTATTTTTATGTAATTAAATATAATACAATGAAATAAATTTGAATCAATATTTTTATTCTGACTCTGGCGTCAATGAATAAAAACAATAAATTCATATTTATTTTTTTATTTAAACATACACAAATCTTTGTTTTTTTATTTTTTTTATTTTATTTTTGGGCCTAACCCAGCTAGCCTATATTTTTAGGCTGGGCCCAGCTCAGCCCACATGGACTGGGCTAGACCCAGCCAGCCCAACCCGATCACTGGCCCAAGCCAGTGACCCAGCTGGGCAAAAAAACTAAAAGCACGCGTGAAGTGAATTCACGCGTGCATGAACACTATGTGAAGGTAATTAAATTACCTTCGCATAGTGTTCTTGTAACAATTCAATTTGAAATGAAGATGCAAAAAGGGATGAAGAAACAGGCGTACCTGTTTCTGGAGACCGAAGATGCTTGTAGAGCTGATGATGATTCCCGCTTACTGCTTCCCTTTGTCTTCCTTCTGTTCTCACTTGTTTGTATTTTCGTTTTGTTTTCTCAGTAGCTTTTAAAACTACGAAGATGATGCCAGCCTGCTTTGAGTTTTCTTTGACTAATTCTGGGTCTTTCCTTTGTTTGTAGGGACGAAAGCAATGGAAAAGCCAATACTCCTATATGTCCTGCTCCTTTACTTTTCCTTCTCTTTTCTGTGTTTTATTTTTTTGCTTCGTATTTCTGCTCTCTGTTTTTGCTCTGATTTTTCCTCCTTTGTTCTGGGTTTTTCTTCCCCTTTTATAGAGATCCAGCAGCTTGCCTCCAACCAGTCCTACCTTTGCAGGACTGTTATTTTCCACAAACGAGACCGTGGGCAAGAGACGTGGTCCATGATTGGATCGGATTTGTTGCAGATTTTCAGCTCCCCTGTTGAATCGGGATGGAGAAGACGCACGACTGTTCCCCAGCAACGGTGCCGTTTCGGCAAAAATGGGAATTTTCACTTTGACCCCTGCCTCCAGAAATTTAACAATTGGATCCCAAATAATGAAAAAAAAATCTTTTAATTTTGCCATTGAATTTATTTCACCAAAATCCTTAAAGTATAGCACTGTTTACAAAATAGTCCTTAATTCCTGGATTGTTCAATTTGGTCCTTAATTAACTCTTCAACTATTTATTCTTCAATAATTGATCAATTGACTCTCAAATTTCATAATTACATCTCCAAACTTTAAATTTTGTGTTGTTTTAACCACAATGTCAACTATATTTAATTTTATTATTTGTTCAAAAATTAGGTTATGACACATTTCACTAAAATATAGACGTTTCACTCAAATATACTCGCTACGCCTTTTTTCTCTCTTCTCACCTTTCTTCGACTCTTGCAGAACTGAAATCAACACCAAATGTAACAGTTTTAGCAGTGTATCCAAATATGTGTATATGACTCAATAAAAAAAAAATGAAAACACGCAAAGATGAAACTACGATTATAATTTCACGAGTAACAAGTGACTTTGTACGAAAAATGAAAGTTTTGAAGACATGAAATAAAGAAAGATGCAAATGTTATATAAATAAATTTAAATGAAATCTAAATATATCAATTTGATGTTATTATACTGTCATAATTGAAAAATAACAGCAGCAAAACAAGTTTGAATTACTTATGCAAATTAGACTCGTTATGACAAGTTTCAATTCCAAATTTAGTTCCTATAGAAAACGAACGCCAAATGACCTAAAATTTTATATGAGGTGCAATTAGAACCTTAAAAACTAATATATAAAAGTTGAGAATTTTATGAAATTATTTAACCTAAAATTCCCTTTTGATATGAATCTGACCCTTTTACGACAAGTTTTAATCCTGACTTTGGTTACTATAGCAAAAAATCTTCAAATGAACTCAAATTTTATATGGGATGCGATTAGAACAAGTATATAAAATTTTAGAATTCTATGAATTGGTTTGGTCCATATTCTCCCTTGTTTATGTACTATGGGAGATTTGATAATAGTGATTTTTGGATGTTTTTTTTTTTTACTCTTTATGCTACTGATATATCTTGCAACAACAACAAACAAAAATAACACCTCTTTTTTCTTTTAAGGAACCTTAGACACAAACTACTAGACATGAAATATTGAAAACCAAATCAAAGACAACTAAAACTGAGGAAGCCAAAACTAACTAGAAAATAAATGACATAACTTGAATTTTAGAGCTTAGCTCTAATACCAACTAATGCGGACCTTTTGATCACGTGGTAAAGTAACCCTTAATAAAGTAGATAACAACTTGGAAATCCAAAAATCAGGTTTGAAAGAATCTTGAAGAAAAAGTAACCCTGTACCTAAGAATCTAAGGTATTGGAAAAAGACTTGGAACCAAAGATAACCTTATATTTAAGAACCCTAAGTATGTGAATTACATCACGAAACCAATTAATCTTTGATAAGTCAGTATATGATCGTTGTCTCTGCAAAGAAAGGTTATTTTTCCACAAACAAACAAAAGAAAAACTCATGTTTATTATCCAACTTGTTACTGAAATTGCCACAAACAAACAAGATTTATCTAGTAAATTCGACCCTCTAAAATAATATGTTCATAAACTTCATTGGAGCTCAAACAAATAAAATTTATCAAAATATAGTTCTATGTGTCTAGTATCCCATTGTAAAATTTTAGCTCGTTTTGATATATGGTTTAAGAGATATGTCTAATCTCATAAAACTTATTAGCAGACATTTTAAGGTCAAACTCAGACTTGACTTAACTCGTATCATGCGTAAGGGAGGCCGTTGTACTATAGTGGTGCATGTGGTTTTCTTCAAGCTCCAAGGTTGCCTTCTTTGATACTGTTGAGATCATCTCAGAGAGGGCTTTTTTATTGGGCAACAACACGTGTTGAAGTCGGACCTCCAATATGGCTCTGACAAATCTTTTTCTTTTCTTGAACCTCGTCTTTGTTTTCTCTCTCCTTTCTTTGATTCTTGTTCCTGTTTTCATACCCAATTTTAAGTTTCCCCCAAAATCAATTTTTTCCTTTTAAATAAATAAATAAAACAAAAATAAAAAACAAATGATGATGAAAAAAGACTAGCAACTTGGAAAGAATAAGCTAAAAAGGATTTTAAACACATAAAGGAACCAAACTGCGATTTTTGACAAAATTAGAAACTCAATTGTACCCAAGATTGAAAGAAAATACAAATTTAAGGTTAAATTAAATGATTATCAGATAAATTTGCATAAAAATTATGTTTGAGGACTTAAATAAATTTTTAATAGGCTGATTTTATTTAATTACAGACCTAATTAAGGGCTTAATTAAGCTTAAGAATTAATTTGAGTCAAATTAAATGAATTGATTAAGAACAAGGATTTAATTAGACTTTTAATAGGTCAAATTAATTTTATTGGATACTTAATTGGTGAAAAATGAAATTTGAAAGCCTTATTTAGAATTAATTAAGAAGATTGAAATTTTAGAGGATCAAATTTAATTTTTACAAATTCAATTGGATGAAATTAGGGGTAAAATTGCAAGAAAATCAAAGTTTAGGATCAATTAAAGGTTGACTTGAATAAATTCAAGACCAAGGATCTTTTTGCAAAAGGAGCATGAATTCAGGGACCAAATTCAGTTGAAAATAGGGATTAAATTGAAGAAACTAGAAATTTAAAGGTTAATTAAGGATGAAATTAAAATATTTAATACGAAGTACCAAGTTGAAAAATATGTTAAGCTCATAAGGTCATTTTAAATCTTACAAAGGCAAATTTAAATTAATTCTAAAAATCAGAATTGAATTAAGGATTCAATTAAAAAAAATTAAAATATTGAAAGATGAAATTGAAAAAGGGATTTATGACCTAATTTAGATCAAAAGTGACTCAAACAACAATGTTTCATTTAAATGAAATGATGTGTTTTGGTCATATTTTGACCACAACGACATGTTTTAGTTTAAAATGACATCGTTTTAGTCAATGGCCAGTAAACAAAATAAGTCAAACAACATATCATCCGACATTATTCATTGTCTTCTTTCTTTGGTCTCGAAAAAGTTGACTGAGATATCCATTTTTAAAGTCATTTAATGTACCACTCATGCCCTAAATGAGACGACAAACACACCCTCTAGTAGCCTTGAACTTATACTACACCTTCAACCTTATTACCGCCGATTTACCACCTAAAGAACCGCTGAAAAGTCAACCTAAATAGGCTGACGCGATCAGCTTTGACAACCTTGTACTGGCAGTACCAGGTTGGTGTTTTCTAACAATGACTGGGGATCCTTTCCAGGCGAATCAAGAGCCAAGATTCATGGATGGAAGGGAACCCATGTCCCTATTTCATCCCCCTGTAAATAAGAGTGAAATTTGTGAAAAAATAGAGGAGAAAAGAGAGAGAATAGAGGAAGAAAACCAAAAAAAAAAAACAAAGAGGAAAAAAGAAGAACTATCCACCCTTCTACACCAAAAAGCAAAGGAACCATCCTCTACTGGTAACATAATTGACATAAAAAAAAAAAAGAGAAGCCACTGAACCTGTGTTAACCCAACCATTATTCCAGTAACCACCAACACACACCACCATCCCCAGTCGTTTCCCTTTTTTCCTTTTCCCTCTTGTCAAAACCATCATGAGCCACCTACGGCAAGAGCATCACCACAAACAAGTTTGTTTTTTTGTCCTTCTGAAACAAACAACGTTTGTCTTGTGCATATACAACATTAAGTCACGTTCTGCTGCTGACATTTTCCAATAAAGGCAATGTAATTGGGTTAGGCCTATGGTAAAGGTGAATGGGCTAGACAGCTTGTAGACTAGGATAGACTGGGTCCAACTCATATATAAAAAAAAGGGAGAAGAAGCTCATTAGGCTGTCTACTAGCCCAACAAATCAAGTTGGATTGGGCCTAAGCCCAACCCGTATCGTTGGATTAGGCCTCAGGCACAAGAAGCCCAATCCATTTGGCTTGGTTAAGCCCAACCTAGACCTAAAGGCGGGTTTGACACGCCCTATTTTTACTCAAGAAAAAATGTTTTTTTGGTTCTTAAGACGTGTTTGACAACACACAGCCTTAAGACATTTTTCATGCCTCTATTTTAGGCTAAGGACGTGTTTTGCAAACACATATTATTGCATTTTCCTTATTTTAGTGTTTATCTATACAAGCCCTAAATTAGTTCAAAAAATTTTGAAAAAAATTGAAAACCATTTCAAAATTATTTGTGCATCCCTCATGTCTTTTCCAATAATTTTACCTAATATAGGGTTGCAGACTTACATTGTAAGATATTGACTCGATAATTAAAATACCATGTTTTTCTCTAAAATTTCAAAAAAATCAGAAAACATCTCCTTATTTAAAAAATAAAAAAATATATATCTTCTTATTTCAAGAATTTCACTTAATATTGGGTTGTAGACTTACATTATAAGATAATGACCCAATATTAAAAATACTCGATTTTTCTATAAATGTTTTTAAAAAAATTTCAAAAATCCATCATTTCAAAATTATAAAAATATGTTTTGTTTAAGTGCATATGGCCAAATTCTAAATTGTTTTGACATATATTTTCTAAAAAAAACAATAAATTGAATTTTTATCATCTTTTAAAAATACAAAATGGATATCGTAACCAGTTTATGATTATCCAATAGGATTTAACCAAAATTTTAAAAATACCACAAAAATTAACTTATTTAATTATTATTCAGGGTATGGATTTTACAATGTAATACATACTCTCAATATTAAATTAAATGAGTTAGTAACAATAAACATAAGGAATTAGATGTAGACTTTATTATTTGAGGGTATAAAATTATGCTGTAAAGTATAACAATAGGTATTAAAGGTACAAAGTAGAAAATAAATGCATTGCTAAAATTTAGATCCTAATTAACCCGTTAAGGTTAAGACTTCTTCAGGAATAGGGATCTGTCATAAACCTTAGCTAAACCAACGGATAAAAATATGACCTAGAAAAATAGTCAATAGAAAAGGCAACTAACCATAGGCAGGGAACATTAGGGTCATGCGTTTTCTCCTTGTACAACCAGTCTCATTACCTAAACTCTTGCAGGCCATTAGATTTTCTAATGACCATGATATTAGGTGTCGACTCCTTCAAAATCATAATTTTATGATTAATCTCAAAACCCTTCAATCTAGGAGGCAGACTCGCCATTCAATTTTGTGCACGTCCTGACAGGATAACGACTCCACTAGGGATTAGTCTGATTGGATTGAGCTTCGTGGATTCTTTGTGATTGTTTGCTTGCTTATTTTTGTTGGTTTGTGTAATTTAATTTTATCATGCTTCTTTTTTTTACATACTGTCCTTGCATAAATACATCAGGTATTAATTAATTCCATCATGCATTTTAATTTTAAGAATAAGCTCAATTTTAAATTAAATGAAAGAATATTAGTTTGTCTCAAGACTTTCAATCAGGATTAGGATTTAAATTTGTGAAACACTGTAAGTTAAGAATTTACTTGGTAATGAAGATTACACGTTGCCTTAATCATTCCTTATAAAGCCCCATACTGCCTTAACTTGTTGTCCGATATCTCTCCTTTTAAAGCAATGGTAAGAGTAAGGTTTTGAATACGTTCTGCTTAAGGATTAGATTTTCCTTGAGACAAAAATGATATGAGTGGTTAAGTGTTCTTTAACTGGTCTCTTTAATGGTGGTATTTTGCAGCTTTTTACTCAATCAAGGTAAAATTGGGAGGTGAAACTAGGAGTAATATTGCAATATAATGTGAATTCATTAATATTGAACCTGGTGTTTATGTAAAAAGGAAAGGAGGTGAAAACTTAATGAAACAAACCACAATATTCTCAAATTAGAAGATGAACATTAAGGAAAACAGCCAATCCTTTCATTAAAAAGAAAATAGCCAATCCAAAACCAAGACCCCACATTGCCCTTCCTTCTCTTCATGGCAACCCCCATGAAAGAACGTTCAAGATTCTTTACTTTCCTTCGAGCTTGAAGTTCCCATCCAAGAAAATTCCCACATGGGAAGCTTGTGAAATGATGATCATCATCATCTTGTGCCATCGGTGACCACGTTAGGCATGCCCTAGAGAGAAGTCAACCTTAAAAGAATTAGATATACTGTCCAAAGCTTCTCAAAAGATGTTGTTAATTTGAAATAGACCCATCAACCATTTCATCATATATAGTCCATTTCGAACCATGAATTACTTTGACTACCATTTTTTTCTCAATTACTTTGACTATCTTAAGGTTTGCAGAGCCAACAAAAGTATTCAAGAACTAATAAAATCATGCAATGACAAGCATAATTACAAGCATATTAGTTAAGAATTCAATTCTAATCAGTGACAATGTGACTTTACATACTGCATAATCCATATTTTTACAGCTTTCTCAGAAACCTCTGGCTTCTTGGAGTGTAGTTTGCTTTGGAGGTGCCTCTGCTGCTACCAAAGCTTGAACCCTGGCATGATGATTCAGGTTTATACAGCACCAAACCATGCAGGAACAAGGGGCTGTGGTTACTTCGGAAGCCAGTTTGCTAAGAAAGTAGTTTCTTTCTATCATATGCCAATAATCATTCCAAACATCTACACCTCAGCTACATATACCACAACCGGTACTGGTAGAAATCCTTTGATGTGAATCTCTATGTCACATGAATGGCTTCAGAATCGTTAAGGACAACAAGCAGTTGAGCTCAAAATTAAACTCCTGAACTTTACTAAAACACACAAGTACTTGATCAACAAGCAGCCATGTTTGATCTCCCTTAGAATCGTCGATTTCTTATCTCATCATGTCTACCCAAAGGTAATGGTGGGTAAAGATCCCTTGACAAATGAAATGAAGGGTTGGAATCAGCACTGCTCTTAGAGTCTTCATCCAAAAGTTCCATTGACTTCATAAGAAACTTATCGGCCATCATCTGCCTCTGGATGTTTTGAGAAGAATGCCTGCTGTTTTTTTGCTTAAGCTTAGTTGACTCGGTGAGATTCATGTAAGCAGGTTTTTGGTTATAACTCCCTTCTTCCACTAACATGTCGTTCAAAATTGGTATTGGTGAGGCAGATGTAGATGAAGTTGATAACGAGCTCTCGTTGTATAGGGATTCAGAGCTTGGTGTTGAAGAGGAGCGAGTAACATGATTGACAATAGGAGGTTTAGCAAGAATTCCGGTTGCAACATTGTTTCTTCTCACTTTTTCTGAGTCGTGTTTAGAGAAATAGAAGCTGGCAATATTATCTTCGCTTTTCCTGGAAAACGGAATCTCTGACGATTTGGTATGAAATTCCTCCACCAGTCTATCTTCCCATGGCTTGGTTGCCATCCAACGTTCCAGCCAGCTCCATCCAGGGCTGCTGTTATTCAATGACTGATTCTTGAGAGACAATGCTGACTTGCTTGTTCTTCTACATGGGCTTGCACAATTAGATCTTGATTTCTGAAAGCGAAAAAAAAAATACTTGATAAGCAAATTGTGATGACAACAGTTTTTCTTTAATATTTTTGTCTAGTTCATACACATAAAGAAATGTACAGGCTATATTTAGCCTTCCCAGCTTCATTACCTGTTGAGAGAGGGAGTATGCAATTGCTCTCTCCCTCTTAATGGCTCCTTCTGTTCTCATTTGTAACTTTTTCTTGACCTTATCCACTGTTCCTGGACTATCACACCATCGTTTCTGACAGAATAAATTTCAAGAATAGCTAGATTCAGATTAAATTTAGCTTGTATCAAATCGTATACAACATATTCTAAGGAAAGAAGACAGAAGAAAAGGTAAAAGTTAATGTGATACCTCCGCCTGCTTGATGGGATCAGCTTGGCACATGCACTCATTCAACACGTTCTGTGTTGCTTGAGCTTCAGCCATGCTCACAGTTTGTGCCCTTACTCGAGCCTGAACCCGAACAAGAGCTTGCATACACCTCAGGGTCACAGCAGCTTGCTTTCGGACTTTCCGACCACGAAATATAGCTTGAAGCCTCACCACTGCTTTCAAAGCCCTCGTAGCCCTTCTTGCCTGCAATTATCCAAACAAGCCTCCGTAACCTAAACAGAATTATCCCAAGCAATCGCACCATACTTTTCACCCAAAAGCAACCACATAATCAAAGAAAAAGAAAACATCGAATTAAAGAATTACAATGTAAGCAGAAAATCTGTATGGTTATGAAATGCTTCCTCAACAATAATCATGTGATTCTTGAGGCAATAAAGAATGTGATAGCTTTACAACTGAGCAGCAACTTTACGCATTGCAATTACAAACAACAAAAACAACAACAACATGGCTTTACAACTGAGGTACATCACGCTTATTTGAGATGAGTTTGCTCAAGAAAAAAATTTTAAGACACCAGATTGAACACTGGAACACTTTGGTTCAGTTGTTCAAGAATCAAATTTCATCCTTTGTAATCTCTCCATTGAAGTATCTCAAAAAAACCAGAAACTCTTCAAATGGTGATCACCGATCAGATCCTGTTCAAGAATCAGAAATTAACTTCTCCGTTTGCCTCTTTATTTGTTCTTCTTGCTGAACTTTTAAATATTTATTCAGAGACATGAAATTGAAAACAGGTGCTAAATCTACAAAACTCAAGAAAACACAAAACCTATTTGACAAAAACCCTAAAATCTCACAATTTGTAACAAAAAACAGAGAAGTTGAAGGAACCCATTTTACCAATAAGCCTCGAAAAGCAGTTTGGATCCGAATAGCGGCCCATTCTTGCTTAACCATCATGAAATCTCTAGGTGGAGCTCTGGCAACAGTAGCCATGGCAGCAGTGAAGGCATCATCGGCTACAAGGGAAGAATCAGACGATTCTGACGAAGCCACATGGACCCTTTTCGAGCCCTTGATTGACGTTTGTATATACCCTTCTGACGGGCTCCTCCATAGCCTCCATTTCTTCTTGTTTCCCTTGTTATCCCTCTGTTTTTCCCATAAAAAAAAAGAGAGACGCATAAAAAAAAAAACAAAACAAAACAAAAGGCAGCATAACGTTCTTTCTTCAAAAGAAGATTACCTGGTCTGTCGTTGTTAGGGGATTTTTTAGAGTGATTAGTGATTTGAGCCAATTCCCTGAAGCACCCATTTTTGGAGAAGAGAGGGAGATGGAAGAGGTTAGAGGGTTTATGTCTGTGGTTTGGGATGGTAGGAGGAGGATGTGATTTTAAATAAGAGAGCCGTTTGAATTTTGAAATTTTGAATAAAGGAATGTAACGGATACATGGACTTTTTGCCGCTCCACGTTATACGAAGAATAAGTAGAGAAGGTTGTAGCCGCAGTCTTCATTGGTTTGTTTTTTAAAACATGGGATCAATTAAGGTGCGATTTTTACAATTTTTAATTTTTTTTTTCATAAAAAAATATTAATGAATATTTTTTTATTATTTTGATGTTGTAATATTAATAATAAAAATTAAAAAAATATTACGTTGATGTATTTTCAAAAAAAAAATATTTTGAAAAACAATTTCCATCATAAAGAAACACCAAAAGCTTGTTTGGGAATGTAATTAACCGTGTTTTTTTTAAAATTTTGATTTTTTTAAATTAATTTTTTAGATATTGAAATCAAAAATAAAAAATAATTATTTAGATTTATTTTCAAGAAAAAACACTTAAAAAAAACAAATATCACCGCGATACTAAACATGAAACTTTTAAAATGAAATAATTTCGTGTTATCAAAGAGTTTTATGTTTGTTTTTTAACTTAAATTTCCGTTCCTTATTGTTTAGTATTGTAAAAGATAAAAGAGCTTATAAGAAAAACATGCAGAAGCTGATCAAAGCAGCGATATTTTTAAAAATTAAAAAAAAAAAAAAGAAGGGGAGAAGATAAGTAGGGAGATCTTATGTTATGTGCTATCAAATGCGAGGAAGTCTTTGTAGGCTTAAAACATGTTTGGAAACACGGTGTAAATTATATTCTTAAAAAATTTAATTTTTTTTATTAAAATTTAATATGATTTGTACGTTTTGAATTGTTTTGATGTGCTGATGTTAAAAATAATTTTTTAAAAATAAAAAAAAATATAATTGTCATTCATTTCAACACAAAAAGTTATTTGAAAAGCAACCACCACCTCGCAAAAGCACCCTCTTAGACTTAAAATACAATACTTAATGTAAGCATTTATATAGTGTATGAATAATTCAAGAGATTTAAAAAATAAATACATAATTAATACATGCATATAACTACTTAAAGGACTCTTTAAATAGGCTTTAAAATTAATTTCATCACTCCTCTTTAATTTTGAAAGACTCAAAACTTTAAGAACTTGGATTCCATGATGGTGAATTATATTGTCATGATTGTTTCACAATTCTCTTCTCTTATTGATGACAAAAAATTTCAAAGACTTCTCTCCACCCTTCTCAACCTTTGGTTTGTGGATCCTTTAATTCTATTATAACTCTATTAGATTATTGAGTTTGTTGTTGCATAACTCACACAAAAAGAATTTGTTACTACAAAATTTATCTTATTATTTTAGCAATTGTATTTTCTTAATTAAACATGACTCATCTAAGCCTTTTTTTTTCTTTTTGGTTGGTGGTTACTGCTACATTTTTTAAAGCACCGTTTGAGAACGCGGTGCAAACCCGTTCCACAAAAAATCAAAAAATTAATTACTAAAAATTAATTTTTTTTGTATGTTTTGAATTGTTTTAAAACGCTGATCTCAAAAATAATTAAAAAATATAAAAAAAATTATTTTGATACATTTCAACACGAAAATTACTTTAAAAAACAACCACAACCATACTTTCAAGTATTTTATCACGGCTCTTTGGCTATTTTCCATCTTTTTTTTAGGAAGATTTCTCTCTTCTTTTTTTTTTTATCATGTGTGTCATCTTATTTGTACCACACATTCATGCTTTGAAAAAGTTTTTACGTTGCAGAGAGAATGTCGGTGTGGATTCACACGGACCCTCACTGCCTCCTGTTTTTTTTTTTTCTTGCTCTAGCTTGGTGTTGGGCTGCTGTTGTGGGAGCTGCATCCTTTTAGGTAGCTGTGCTAGAGCTGTTGCAATGCGTCATGGGGGAGGGGATTAATTACGTAGTGTTTAGGAATGAGATACAAATCATGTTTTTATTTTTTGTTTAAAATGCAAAAAAATATATATTTTCACATCGTTTTAATATACTAATATTAGAAATAATTTAAAAACAATAATTTTTTTTATTTTGATACGTTTAAAAAAAAATACTTTAAACCGCCACTACTATCACAATTTCAAACAAGTTCTATTTTCATATGAGAGTCAGAGAAAAACTACATTACCATGTCACTAACCATTTCAGATCCGTCATAAATTTCCAAAGAGTTTGACAAAAATTACATGACCATACTATTGGCTATTACATATAAAAAAAAAATTATTTGCTCAAAATGAAAAAAAAATTATGTTTTCAGATTCTTTTAATGTGTTGATGTCATAAATAATTTTAAAAAAATAAAAAAAAAATTCATTTTGATGCATTTCTAAAAAACAAAAGCACTTTGAACCGCCACTATTATCACAATCTCGAAGAAAGCCTAATTCCATCTAAGAATTGGAGAAAAACTACATTACCATGTCACTAACCATTACAAATCCGTCATAAATTTCCGAAGAGTTTGACAAAAATTACATGACCATATTATTGACTATTACAGAAAAATTACTAACGGGCTAATTTCTTCATAAAGTTCTTGAGAGTTGAAAAAAAACTACACGATGATGTCACTGACCATTACAATCAAAATCACCTACAAACTAATTATGTCGGAAATTTTCAGAAAGTTATAAAAAAATTGCATGACCATGCCACTTACAATTACAAACAAAATCATCCAGAGACTAATATTTTGTCAATTGATTTTTTATTTTTGAGTTTCTAAAAATTTCAGGTTAAATTTAAATTTTAAATTTTAATTACCGACTAACTTTAAAAATTAATTAATTTTTAATTGTCTTTTAGTAATTCTTTCAGTAAAAAGCACCAATTAAGATATCAGAGTCCTAGCTTTATCATAACAACTCGTCTTCTTCATCTCTTTTCTTATTCTCTCTGCAATTTCTTCTTCTCTTCTCTCTCTATCACCTTTATCACTCTTTCTTCACTTTCATTCTTTTCCTCTGTCACTCCATCCTCGTGCCAGAACCCTCCACACTAGGTAAATCTCCAACTCTTCCATTTTTTAATTTTATTGCCATGTATATGGGTTAATTAAATTTTTTTTCTTTTTTTTGCACTCTCACTCTCTTCTCCTATCCCTCCATCAAGGTCTGCCTCTTTTTCAACGCCAGCAAGGTCTTTAGCCAGATAAATCTCCTTCTTCTTCCTCTTTTTTTTTTTTTTTCATTGTGTTTTTGTTTAAAGTGTGTATCATGTTTTGGTATTGAAAATTATTAGGCATTGAGGAAGTTATAACAAACATGAGTTGTTGCTAAAGGAATTTAGAAAGTTAGGAAGTTGATCTTGATATTTAGTTAATGTTTGTTGTTTTAATGTTTTTTTATGATTTATAATGATAATGAATGAGTTATATTAAACTACTATGTAAAATAACAAATTTAATTAAATTTAGTTGATTGTGTTTGTGCTAAGTTGTTAGTATAGTTCGATTCGAAATGGATCTATTTATGAACTTAACTTGGATCTATTTATGAACTTAACTTAAAAGGTATAGTATGCATGAAAGTAAATTAACATGTTTTTGGGAAGTTTAGCAATACAAAATATTAAGATTCATGGGTTGTGTATAAAATAAATTAATATAGAAATTGTAAGGAATTGTGTATGTTTGGATGTGAATTTGATATATTAGGAAGGAATATATATACAGACATTGATTTTATTAAAAAATATATTATCGGTGATTTTTATTCTACCAGTTATATATATATATATTCTTTGCTAATATTCTTTGTTAATATTCATACAGTTATATATATGAATATTAACAAAGAATATTAGCAAAGAATATATATATATATAACTGTAGAATAAAAATCACCGATAATATATTTTTTAATAAAATTCATGTTTGTATATCGATGGAATAATTCATCGATAATATGCAAAATTCTTATAGTGTGTATTATAATAAAAAGGCAATCTTATCCCAAAATTTGGTGCTTTGCTTTTCTTTTTTCAAGGACCAAAGCATAATTATACTATTATAATAAATAAAAATTTTTGTCTTAATGCATAATAATTAACCAATTTAGGTTTTTTTTTGTTTTGTTAATATTAGCCTCCCCTGGGATTATATATATATTGAATATTTGCATTTAAAAATTAATTTGTGTCAAAACCTTGATTTATGTTATATAAAAAAAAGAAGTTGAATTCAAAGCTTAAACTTTTAGCTAAGAAACTAAAAATAATTTTATATTAATTTTTAATAAATTCTTTCAAGAGCCAAAACCTTTTAGACTTCAATCTTATATTAATCCACTATTTTTAGGTGATGAATTTTTATTTTACCTTTTGAATTTAAGAGAATTAGAAGTGATTGGATTCCAACTTATTACATTTTGATTATTAAAATTTTAATATTATATTAAATTATCATTTTAATTTAAAAGTTTAGATTTGTAGGCAATACTCTAAGAATAGTTTTATATTGACTCTCTAATTATTTTGTATTTTTTTCTTTAAAATGACATGTTTTCAAAATATAATTTTTTTTATCACATATAAAATTTAAAATAATCTTCTTACAATATGCTTAGTATATTAAACCATCAAAGTTAAAACAAGATTTTAAAAAACTTAAAGTGTTAAGCTTTTTTAGGTTCGGTATAATTGAATATATTGTCTAGAATTAATTAAGGTAAATAAAAGTACGGACACAAACTATATATAACCTTAAACTTCAGTCTTGTTCTTGTCTCTCTCCTAGAATTGTGTCAAGATCCATCATAATTACACTCGAAAGTGTCCGCTGAAGATTATTGAGATCCCAGCTAGTTTCTCAGTTACAAATAAAGAGAGAGATCTATCATTAATTTTGAAACCATCAATTAGTGATACTTAATGCATGTTTTATAGGAAGATTATTCTTTCCTAATTAAATTATCTTCAAATTAAACATCTCATCATTCAACGAATTAATGATCAGTTGAAGTTTTTATTGAGCATTTCCTTCATGGAGTAAATAAATAAATATTAAAATACAAAGCGAAGAATGAACCATTTTCTTAAAGATTTAAAAGTATTTTTGAAAAAAAATTATTTTTTTATTTTTTTGCTTTAAATTGATAATTTTTTTGGTGTTTTCAGATCATTTTGATGTGCTGGTGTAAAAAATAGTTTTTAAAAAATAAAAACATATATTATTTTGATATATTTTTGAGTGAAAAATTACTTTAAAAAACAATCGTAACTACACTCTCAAACATGTTTTTAAACCTTTAATTTCTATAGAACTTCAACCCAACAATGGAAGTCATTCAAGTTTATATTGAATTACAAGTTATTCAAGTATAACAAAAATTTTGGAGCCTAAACCACTAGGGAATTCCTAAAGATGAATTACAAGTAAGAAGAATTTACTAATGAATATATATTTTATATTGAATAAATAAACAAAAGAATTAAAATATAAAAGTTCAGAATCAACATCCCTAAGAATTAAATTTCTTGAAAGAAACCAAACTAATTACTAAAATCAATGTTAAAATTGTTTTTTATTAGGAAATGGGCAATGTCTTGATCCCAGAATTAACCAAGTGCCTGGAATTGTGGCTGTGCTTGGTTTTCTCCAACTCTCTGCTTTTCCATTTGCGTGCAGAAGGCTTGCCCAATTACAACACCAGTGCTCCTCTATCACTTTTGGAAGAACTATTTTCCGTGCAAATGGAACCTCGATTCTCTCCATTACTCCCGTTATCATGAAAACTAGCTGTGGAAGGTGGGATGTCGTCGTCTATGGGATACTTCTGCATGCGAAGGCGAATTACGAAGAATTAGACGCATATTTCGTAATTAATTGTTATATGCATGGAGAATGTTTACCTTAACATCTGTTAAGTCTACAAGCTGCTCCTCTAAGAAACTAATAAGCTCCAGGAAATTCTCTTCTGGTGGGCGATAATGACCGCTGTAGGTCCATATAGCCTAATCAAACAAGATGGAGCATTTTATTTTCTTTCATTTTTGCTTGAATATGACAGGGAACGAGGAATATGGAAATCTTATATGTGCATGCAACGTGTATATATATATATATATATATATGTACATACCTCAAGAAACCCACTACGCGCAACCAATCTGCCAGCAGCAATGGCAGCACCACCAGATAAAAAACTAGAGTGCTGAAATAAGCCTTTCTGCTTCTTCCCTACATACAACTTTCTGGACGCACTAAGAACAAATATCCATTTGCTGCCATCAAAAGTGTCCACAGGTAGCCTACTTTTTTTGTAAATAAGCTTCTCAGCCTCCACAATCACTTCATATTCTTCCCTCTCTTGCTGCAAGAGAATAAATAATCAATTGTGATATATGTAATACACAGTAATTAAACTTGAAAGCATATTCAAGTTCCTTTGCAATACAACAGTGACAATTGTGTAGGTATCCTTTTAGAACTTGTAAGTAAATAAATTACTCAAAACAGGGGTTAAGTAATGTTAAAAAATCATCTCACGCAAAAAATTAAGATATTAAATGAAATTACAAGATATGATTTATATTATTCTCTAATGCTTTATTTTAAATAAAAGTTATTTGGACTTGAACCTTACACAAACTCACACTATCATATGCTTAATTTTTATTAAATAAAATAAGGATGGTGAAATTCAAACTCATGATCACTTGGTTAAAAAGGCTCTGATATCATATTAAAAAAATATATCACTAAAAATCTCAAACTTTTAAATGAGACTTCAACATATAATTTATATAATTTTATAACAAGTACAAGTACAATGTATTTATTAGTTACCATATATTTTTGGTAATTTAATTTCTTCACGAAATAAAATTATGAACGATTTATAAACTCTAATTAATGCATGGGTCCATATCTTGCTCGCTTTTTGTTTGAGATTTGAAAAATCGGAATAGAATTATTATTTTTTCTTAGAAAGGGAAGGAAGATTAATTTTTTAAGATAAATAAATAAATAAATTTGTTAGTTTGAGTTTTGCGCTAGAAATTAATTAAATACAAAGAGACGCTCTACCTTTCCAAGATATTTAACGCGTTGACACTGTAGTTGGGTCCTGGAACATGCGCCAAGGTTTACTCCTTTCCCATCTCCGATATCCAACCTTAATTAATTCGTTTTCACGAAGAAGTTACTTAGAAATGACACTAAAATAAAATAAAATAAATAAATAAACAAACAAACAAACAATTTCTCTTGTTTTTTCCTCACCAATACAAGAAAGGTTGCGAGCTATCACTATGAAACCAGACATTGTAGTAAAAGTGCAAGTTTCTTCCGTAACGATGTCTTGGATCAATCTGTAACACCACAGCAATGTACGTAGTGCAGCTTTTATCATGGATCTATATTTATTTGAAATTAACTAAATATATATTTAGATAAATGAAAATATATATATATAATGTGGAGTTAATTACAGCTTCAAGCCACTGTGTCAAATCTAATTTCCGAGCCTTCTGGCTCTTCGACAAACCCTTCCCGACCTGCAACAACAGCAATAAACACAGCCTGGTGAATGATCTTTCTTAATTTTGGATTAAAGTTTTATTTATTATAATGAAACAAAGCCATCCAGAAGGTAGCTAATCTATTTGCCGTAGCAACCATCTTAAGGACTGTATACAGAGTATATTTGTTTTTGAGTTTAAAAAATATTTTTCAAAATTTTTGAAGTTTTGTTCTCCAATATATACCTTAGCTGCCCTAGTCCGAGCCCGTGCCCATCGTGAAACAGCGGTTTCCGATCTTTCCGAGTCGAAGAATGATATCGAGCACCGTCGAAGGGCTGCAAAATCTAATGCTTTCCACCTGAGAATAATGAAAATATATATCCGAGTTAAAAATGATTACTATAAATACTTATTATATATGGTATTGATTGAAATTAACGTATCTCGAAAGTACTTGATCTAAAGCAAAGGGACATAGATAATTCTAGCTAGATCGGACTAATTACCATAGCTCTTCCCCGACAACAGCACAACCAGCAAGGTTTCTACGAGTCCGATAAATCTTGTAAGCTTTTTGTAACTTAGCTGCAGCAGCATCAAGCCCCCTAAAATGATCAGCTGAAGAAACTGCGCTACGATCCAGTACCTCGCTGACCAAATCAAAGTTCCTTCCCTTCATAACCATGAACGCTTGGAGATTTAGCTTTGCTGGCTTCTTGATCTTCTTGAATATATATATAGATATTCCCCTGTGACACAATCAGATTAATCAACTATACTTCTGGACAAATCCCTCTTCTTGAAGCTTACGGTCCCCAGTATTTCTTAAGGATGATCATCCCTTTATCATGAACAAATTAGTTGTATTGTTAATTAGCGCAAGAAATGATAAAGAAATGCATGCAGAATCTCATAATCGTGAACAAAGTTTTCTAACTAAGTAGTAAATTAATCAACCACGTACCAATATTTCCAAAATATTCTTCTTAAATGTCTGTGTTTTTTCTGATTGGAGACCAAGAACTTCCTCTTATATATATTTATAAATACCGCCGAACTCTTTGTGTGAAACAAGGAAGTTTAACGGCTAGGAAAACGATTTTTTACGAGTACTAACCTTAGAATACGCAATGGACAAAGACTGCCCAAAATCTAAATAAAAAATGGGAATATTTTCGTAACTTTACGTACAAATAGTGTACCTTGAGTTGAACTGGGGGACAACAATATTGTGAAGACCATTACGTCCTTGAAAGGTTTGAATTTTCTGACCAAAAAAAAGAAAAAGAAAAACGAAAGGTTTGAATTTTTCTGACCAAAAAAAAAAATGAGAAAAAGAAAAAGGAAAGGTTTGAATTTTAAAGCTCTATTCCCTGTAATAAAACTAGTTTTATCAAGTTTTAAGTTAAAGAAACCTCTAATTAAAATAATAATATGTTAAAAAGTGTTAGAAAATAATATAAATTATATTTTGAAATTTCATTTAATAATTTATGTTTTTGAGTTAAATTAATTTTTTGACATGGTAATATAAATTATATCTTGAAACCTCACATAATAGTTTAAATTATTATATTAAAATAATTTTTTTAAAAAAAATAATATGAAATTATTTTAAAAATCTTATTCAATACTTCAAAGTTTTGGATTCAAATGATTCGGTAAAATTAAATAAACATTATTAACAAAATTATCATATACAAGTTTATGCATCTTATGTGTGCGGAAAAGTTGCATTCACTTTATAATAAACATCAAACTAATTACCAAGTACTAAATTCAAGGAGTTCAAAAATTATAGGGTGATAAAACATATCGGCAATATTTGACTAATAATCCTAGGTTTTTTTCGAGTTAATTAGGTTATAAAAAGATTTTAGATATCTTATTAAGTTATTTTTTAAATGAAATATTGTCAATCCACATATTTCCCTCTCATCTATTATTTTTTTGGAAAATATTCTCTTTTTTTTAAAATTTATGAACTAACATAGGATCAAAATAAAGTTTCGGATTAAAAATATAAAATTTTCAAATTAAAAGGATAAAATATTAAAATTTAAAATTTCACAATCTAAAATCTTTAAAAAGACGCAAAATGAATAATTCTCAAATAAAAAAAATCATGAATTATTGCTAATTGTCAAATTTGCTCCCTCCATTTAAGTTTTTAAATGCAATTAAATGAGATTTAATTTTGTATAATCAAACTTTAATCAACCTAATGTCATAACATTTAATTTTCACCACTATGAATTTATAGAAAACTAACTTAAACAAATTATCAAGTCTAAATTTTCACCCCTTTAATAGTGTATTTATTTTTATGTTCAAAAAAAAATTTAAAAAGTTTTTTTAATTATTTTGTTTTGAATTAATTACTTTATAATTTTCTATCGTTTTTATGTGATGATACATTTTTAAATAAAAATTATTTTTAAAAATAATTAAATACTAACTCGATTTTCTTGAACCGACAATAAGCTAAAAACATATCTTTTTTTTTAATTTAGTTTAATGAGTTTTATTTACGGATTAATATGGTAGGAGTTGTGTCCTTGCAAAGTTTACGGGGATGTTTGACAGTGTGATATCAGTTGTTTTTTAAAATATTTTTTATTTGATAAAAATTATTTTTGATATTAGCACATAAAAATAATATAAAAAACTAAAAAAATTAATTTTAAATAAAGAAAAATAAAAAATTAAATTAATTTTTTTTCAAAAACATTTTAAGAAGGTACCCCTTAATTGACGTTAATTGAGGGAATTAATAACCTTGACCAAAGTCTGCTTCAAATATAGGTCCTTAAGTTATTGATAATTTCTCTTTTCATCCACTGTACTTATTGCGATTTCCAAAGCTGTTCAACAGTTATTTCCAGTCGTCCAGTATATGTTGTCCAGTTAGACACGCAAGGTCAAAAGTATATTTGCTTGTGACTCCAAACGCCTATAATATCGGATTTGTTAAAAGAATAAATAAATAAAAGCGTGTTTGGTAGTGTAATTGTGGATATTTTTTAAATAATTTTTCATGTTAAAATATATGTTAATGATATTTTTTTATTTTTTAAAAATTATTTTTGACATCAGCATATTAAAACGATCCAAAACATACAAACTATATTAAATTTTAATAAAAAAAAATTAAAATATTTAAAAACACAGCCACAACTACAAATCGTAGCTTAGATAACAAATCCAATATCACCTAGATAATGACATGGCTAGCTTAGGGCTATTGAAATGGTCAGCCATGCAACATTATTGGAATAATGTTGTTTTTAAAGTATTTTTATTTAATAATATATAAAAATTATATTTTTTATTATTATTTTTAACAAAATTATTTTAATATCAATATATTAAAACAATCAAAAAATAAAAAATAATTAATTTTAAATATAGAAAAATTTAAATTTTCATCGATCATTATTTGAAACACAATTCTAAATGGTGCCAAGAAAACTTAATTTGTTAAAATGTTAAGTATGTTTGAGAATGTAGTAGTGGTTACGGTTTAAGATGTTTTTTACTTTAAAATACATTAAAATAATATTTTTTATTTAAAATAATTATTTTTGATATTATTACATCAAAATAATATAAAAAAATTAAAATTAAATTAAAATTAAATCTTTTTAAAAACAATTGTTAACATATATACTTGGAGAAGCTTTTGAATCGTTTTCATTTGGACTGTGAGTTGATTTCATCGGAAGTCAAAACAAGGTAAAGGACCGGTGGAAGGACCGGAATCAATCAAACTGAGGTCTCCTGTCCTTTACGTTGACATGCCTCTTATAAAAGTAAAAGTAGCGTTAATAAAAGGAGAACATATAACTCGAAAAGTAAGAATTCCTAACGCAATATTATGAAATTTACTTAAAATATCCTATACTTTTTTATTTTATAATATTGTGAATAAACCCAAAGGGGGAATTGAAGAAATAGAAGAGAAAAGAGGGGAACTTTCTTCTTCTTTTTCATCATTAACAAGGAATATAAAATTAACAGAAACTTCAATGTAATTTGTCTTCATGGAATCAGCTAAGAATATGCTTGGTGATGTAGTAGTGATTATTTTTTAAATAATTTTTTATGTTAAAATATATGATAATGATTTTTTTTTATTTTTAAAAAATTATTTTTGATATCAACATATCAAAACGATTTAAAACATATAAATTATAATAAATTTAACAAAAAAAAATTTAAACTCTTTAATAACACAGTTTACATCGTGTTACCAAACAGTTTCTAAATATTTAGAGTGTTAATAGGTCTTTTCATGACACATTAACATTATTATTATTATTATTACAGTTGCAGAAAAAACTACATCGACAGTGATGGATCTCTGTTGTGAGAGGCGTGTGTTCCTGGCTGAGAGGAGTTTGTTCTTCCATGGGAGGCTTGGCTAGGGAAGGGCTGATTAGATGGCCAAGAGAGTTTCCTTGAGAATATTGCTGTGGCCTTCTCATCTCTCGTATCTGTTCTCTTTGCACTGGTTTCTTTTTCATGCTAGCTTCTTCATAGCAGCTTTGTGTGGGGATGGATTATCTGCGTGTGGGTTCTGTTCTGGGTGAATGGCAGACGTGGCCTCTCGGCTTTGTTTCTTGCCTTAGCCACTTGCTCAATCGGTCTTATTTGTGCATTAAATGCACTACCGATCTTATTTGTCTTCATCTATATATTGGGAGAGCTGGGAATCCTTGGTTTGTGCTGCCAGTCACTTGCTCCCCTCTTGGTTATATATGTTCAAATCCCATTGTTGTGGAACTAGATAAGTGCTTTTTCTGGTCATGCTTTGATTAATCTTCATGCTTGGTCATGGTCTTGGTCTTTTCATTCTTACAATTCTTTTCCCGTAGGGAGGGGGGTTTGCTAGCTGTGGTTTTGTCTTGGGTTTTTCTTTTTAGTTATGCAGGTGGTTTCGAGCACTTATTCTAATTAATGGCCTTCTTTCCTTATCAGTGTGTGTGGCTTGGCGAGGGAGGAGGTTGTATGTACTGCCATTAGGGTTGTTGGGGGGCACTGTGAGGTATGTCATCTCCTCTTTTGTTTAGCTTTTTTTCCTTTTTTATGCTAGGAAACCCGTGTAGGTTGTTGTTCAGGTTTTTCTTGGCTTCTGGGTTCTTAACGACCTGCAAATGCTGAGAGATCTAATTAGCTTAAAGGATGCACAATCAAGTTATATTAATTTAATTATTAATCTTTCTTGAGCATCAATGGATTATTTTAATAAGTAAATTTTTTATATTTCTGTGAAAATTCTAAACTTGTCAAAATTTATTAGAAATGATAAAACCCTTTAAGAATTACACAGATTCCATAGATATTTTTATCATATTGATTCCTCATAGTATTTAAAACAATAGCTGAAATAATTATCACTTTTCCGTTTTAAACTGAATCTCAAATTATGTAAATGATGATCAAGCGTACACAAACATTAAGTTTAGAATGAAATACTCAACAAATACTGAATCAATTCAATCAAAAAAATATTCACATAATCATGGTTAGGCTACATAAAAAAACCCCAAATTAAAAAACTACTTCATAACTAAATAAAAAAAAATAAACAAACTTTATACTATGAACGTCGAGTATGAACATCACTCAAGAGTATGAAAAGATTGAGAGTAAGACATATTGAAGGGGCTGCTGTTCTTGGCTTTTTTCTTTTCATTGTTTTTGTTCTTAAATGTTGCCTGCTCTCTCCTGTGGTGTGTTTAGGGTATAAAAAAACATCTTGGTTGCCTCCTAAAGAGGTTTTTATTGCTGGGTTTATCGTTTAAAGGAAAGGAAATCATTTTTCTACTCTGTCACATATTCTGATTTTGTTCTCTTTCCTTATATTAT
This sequence comes from Populus deltoides, assembly GCA_015852605.2. Lineage (NCBI taxonomy): Eukaryota > Viridiplantae > Streptophyta > Magnoliopsida > Malpighiales > Salicaceae > Populus > Populus deltoides. The sequence goes on along the minus strand of CM027572.2, from coordinate 18,033,286 downwards.
GGGTCAATTTTAGAACAGAAAACATGTGAATTGAGACTTCTCTATTTCTAGAACAATTATAGAAAATCAAAGTTTTTTTCCAACAAAACTGGTCTTGCAATTTTTGAACATCTAAAACCCAAGATATGGGCCAATATCTGAGACAGTATCTAGATCGCAGAGATTTCGGGCTCAGACTCCCCTAATAATTTTTCTCGAGGCTTTAAGTTGTAGATGAGCAGGACAACATCCACGCTTGCATGCGGCGAAGTTCTTCACCCAGTTCGTGAACTTGGTTTCTCCTCTGTGAACACGGCTCCCTGAAACTATCCATTCCCTAGCAAGCACTCTGTTATGATCAGCGTTGTTGAATGCAGAACTGAATAGAAAAGTCTTTTTTTGACTTCCAAATATAGTACATTCACGTGTCACTTTCCTCGCGCTTACTGCAACTTGGATCAAAATTTTGATTTTTAATATAAAAAAGAATCTGCAAGTATTGTTAATATTTTTTTCAATATTATAAACAAATATAACTGCAAATTAAAATTTTGATGTATGTATCTAATAAAATAAATTTAAAATTATATTGTTTAAAAAATTATTAATGCTAAATAAAACTAAATCATAAAATTGATAAATAAATTCAAATTAAGATATCCGATTTTATGATACGAGTTATTTAATTATATAAAAATAAATTTGTTTTTTTATAAGAAAAATAATAATTTAAATCTCACTGAAAAAAATCAAGTATAATTCATCAATTTCTTATTGATATTTTTTAACAAAAACAAATATAGCTTTTTAAGCTATATTGTTTATTCAATAAAAATTAAAAGGCAATTAATATAAATATAAAATTGAATGATATAAAATAAGAATAATATTTCTTGTTGCATATGATGTGTCAAGAACTTCAAAAATATAAGTTTGACAATTTATATGATGATTTGATTGAGATTGATAATGCAATTAAAGAATAGCGAAAAGTTAAACTTAAAAGAAATGAGAACTCTCATATGATTTTGATGGTTTTCACTGTAATAATGTAACTACTAATTTATTTGAGATTTTTAATAATATATTGAAAAATATTTCTGACATTCTTATAAATATTTTATTAAATAAAAAGCCAAAATTAAAGAATTTCTAAGAAGTCTTCAATTGTCTTAATTAAATTACTTGCTAATGTGACAATATTTATAGCATATGTAGCTTGAAATGGTTAAGACACCCTCTTATAGCAAGTGTTCAAAGAAAAGTGCATGAAATGGTTGTGGTAAATAGAAACTTTATCACCAACCAAGTTCATACTTTGTGAAATGTGACCACATGCAATTTGTTGATCCTTTCTTCTTCACCTAGTCATACAAAAATCCAAATCTATGTACTTCTTATTGTAACTCAAAACTTGACCCTCAAATCCTTTTTTTTTTTTTCTAATGATCCAAAAAAAGGTAAAACAATTAAAAACAAATATATTTTCGATGCATTTTGGTTATTTGCACGTCAATTTTGTGATTTTTAGCTACTTTTCTCTTGTTAATGTCTTCTTAAAAAAATCAAAAAATAAAAAATATTTTTTTGATTTATTTGCATCCATTTTGCAATTTTTAATATCTTTTTGAAAATCAAATTACAAAATAAACTTTTGATGTATTTTATCCATTTATACATCCATTTTGTAATTATTGATTACTTTTCTTATCGAATTGATATTAGCGTTGTTTTATAAAAAAAAAACTAAAAAAATAAGAAGCAAAAGCAAAATAGACAAGGAGCTAAAGTATAAAACAAGAAAAAGATGGGCCAAAGTGAAATTGAGTTAGTTGGGGACCAAGTAGCTAAGAAAAAGAGAACAACATTTATGATCCATAAATAGACGAGGGAATTGTAGAGAAAAGAAAGGGCTACCAAAAAAAAAAATATTCATCATCTCTTGCACCAAAATTATATATAAAAAAAATATTATTCATCACTGTCATTAAACTCGGACCGGCCCGGTAGGTCGACCCGGGACTTGGTGGTTGGACCGGTTCGGGTAAGACAAAACACTAGCCAGAGCAAAAACCTGGCAAAACCCGGTGAGTCAACCCATGACCCGAGCGAACCTAAGTGAAACCCGATGTTTTTTTTCAAATGTGGTTTTTCTCCTATACCCCTTTTTTCATATTTTTTTAATTGGTTATTAATACTTTTTAAATTTCACTATATAAATACTAGAAAAATATTTTATTTTTTTAATGTGGGATTTGAAACCTTTTAGTATATATACTCTATGTTCCCAAGAAAAAAGTTATTTTTTCAATGTGGGATTTAAAGCCCTTTTGTATATATACTCTATGTTCACAAGAAAAAAAATTAAGTTTTTTCAATGTGGGATAAAAAAAATTTTGGTTTAAATACTTCAATTTAAAATGATAACATAATATCTTTTTAATATGGGATTTGAATCCCTTTAATATATATACTTTATGTTCACAATAAAGAAATTATTTTTTCAATGTGGGATTTGAAGTTTTTTAATATATATACTTTATGTTCACAAGAAAAATATTATGTTTTTTCAATGTGTGATAAAAACAATTTAGTTTAAATACTTCAACTTAAAAGGATAACATAGTATCTTTTCAATGTGAGATAAATTTTTTAAAAAAATATTCTTTTAAACTTCATTATTTACAACATTTATAACTTATATTCACATGGATTATTTCTTAGTTTTTTTATATGAAATATTAAAACTTCAAATATATTTTTTTAATTTTTCCGGGTTGACCCATGAAACCCGGGACCCAGCCTCTTGGCAGGGTCAACCCTTGAGTCGGATTTTATAACTATGATATTCATCATCTTTTCCACCAAAACCCTTACCACCATAATTTTTCTTGAGAGAATATAGGCTGAAATATGAAGAAATAAATCCTAGAAGAACATTATTCATCTTCTCATACCTTTCTCCCATAAAAACCCTAACCTTGTATTTCTCTCTAAAGTTAAAACTTTCCTCCTTGATTTCTCTTACCTTTGACTCTATTCCTGACAAGACTACCACCATTCTCTTTACCTCAAAGCCCTATATAAAATCCTTTAATCAATTGCATCCAATAATCCTTGCATCATTATCAATAAAAAAGAAAGATAAAATAGCCCTCAAAACTTTTCTCTTCTATTTATCTCTCCTCTAACCTCTAAACAAGGCAATACCATTATCATTCTTCTCTCTTTAATGAGCATTACACAAACATATAAGCCATGTAACCCAATAACCTTGATGTGAGAATATTTAAAAGTTACAAAACAAATGAGTTGAGATAGAAAGACCATCAGACTTTCAACGCCTCGAATTTCCTTTACCGACTAGTGGTGACCTATATCACCACCATAGAAAAGAGCAGCATAGAATTGCACACCATATGGGCCCCTCCAAACATTGATCAAACATCGATGTGGTGTGATACTATGAACATAACAACCCACTCTTAGAGCTTGGTTGTCATGTGTCAACACTACATCTCCCAGTCCAACAGTTTTTGGTCGTTGTTCCAACTTTTATTCTGTCCTCCTTGGCTAACCTTGTAGGTCTATTTTGAACTCTAAATATCTCTTGAATAATTATCTTGCTCTATTGATAATTTTGATGTATTTTGTTATGTGATTGTGTAATTTTCATTAGATTCATATTTAAGCTTGAATGATGTTGGTTAAGTCCCTTAATCTTGCATCTTGCTTTTTTTTTTTGATGTGTTTGTGATAACGTTTTGGGATTGAGCAATGTTTATTGGATTGATATTTATGTTTGAATATATTTGGCCGAATCCTTTAAATTTTGCATATTGTTTCCTTTCCTATTCTTGGCTATTTCATCATTATCATTACCATTACAACATGTTTTTCTTTGTGTATGAGCATTGATCTATTCAACAATATGTATAGACATAGTCTTTTATTTCCAAATTATAGAAAATCCATGCTCTTTCATATATACATTTGCATTTCATCTTCCTTTAGTTTTTTTTTCATATCATATTTAATCCTCATTCTTTTAATTGCTATTTTTTTTTACCTTGATAGATTTTTTAAATTCATATTTTTTTTTTATTTTCATCCTTCAATATTAAATTAATGGAGAATTGAGCTTCTTAATTGAGTCTGGGTCTAGTATTTCATGGGTTACGAGTTTGGAAGATTAACCCATGTATAGGAGATTTACTCTGGTTTGCTTGTTTTTATTTTACTCCTTTTAAGCTCATTTGTTTATTTCATCTTTCAGGGAATAATAAGTCTGATTCAAGATCTTTTCCAATGTTTATTTTTTATCCATAAGTTTATTTTATTTATTTTTGGATTCATGGGTAAGAGAGAGATTTGCTAGAAAACAACGATAAAGAAAGAAAGTGGTTGGTAATTGTGATTCCAGCCACAAAAATGATCAAGTTTAGTACCCAAATGTTCCACTTGACTACGGGAGTTGGATGATGTTGGTTATTGACATTCAAATTAGTTGAAATAGTAGATCAATACTTGAGAGGATTTGGGGTCTTAGGTTGATATTTTATTTTTTATTGATTTTTAGCAACTTTCTTTAAGAGAACAAGTAGATTTATTAAGTTGTGTATTTTATTTTTCTATGTGTTTTAAGTAAAAAGATTTGTTGGAAATGAGTTATTTGGTTCATAAAATCCATTCAAGAGTTCATGCCCAGTTTTTTGCTATTAAAGCTGTCAAACACTAAGCAAGTGAACGAAACATCGTTTTCCTTAACAAACAACACATTGTCCATGTTATTTTTTGTTAAAAAAAAAAATAAACAGCGATCAACATGTCATCCACCCTCTTATTATTATTATTATTACTACTACTACTACTACTACTTTGTTATTGTTGTTATTAAAATACAATCGAGTCAATAAACTTTTGATTTTTATTCTTCTACCTGTCATTCACTCTTTTAAAAACAAAAACATTATGGTCCCAATGAGTGGACATGGTTGAGGCCTACATGAATGGGCCACTCAAGATTGCATCAACAGGCCACGTAGGCTCGCACCAATTGATTTCTTTGGTTTGTCTGCTTTTTACTTCTTTTTTTCTGTTCTTATTATTTTTTTCAATTTCATCCTTTAATATAGGGTTTTTATTTAATTTTTTTTAATTTATCCTCTAATTTTGTATTGATTTTGAAATGTTGCTTTTAATCATGTAGTAAAATAAAATAAAATTAATGGAACCAAATGAGATTCATGATCTTGTTCATAGGTTAACATGGGTTGTGTTGTTTTTTGTTCCTTTGATTTTGTGTTTCCCTAAACTTGCCAAGTTGACGAGGGCCTAAAGATGCAACTTTTATAGGATTGAATTTGAAACTCAATTTAAATAAAGAGTTGGGTTATGAATGCTTAAGTTCGACTTGTTATACAAAGTGTCATTAATGACAATGCTAAAAGGTTTTCTACAAATTAGATTCGATTATGTTGGGTTTAATTTTTTTTTCATCCAGCAGTATAGAGCGAAACCTGATTCATGTTAAATTTTTAGTTGAATTGGATAATATTGACCTCTTAAAAATTTATTGATTTAGACATATTTTTAATGATTTGATGGACCTAAACAAGCTTGCTCCAAACCTAATCGTATCAACACTAATGAATAAAAAATAAAAAATGAAAAAAGTAAAAAGAAATTATTTAAATAAATATGGTTATAATCCGATGATAAAATGACCCAAATATTTGGTTTTTTTTTTTGGTAATAAGTTTTCAAGTCGGAATCATGGTGAAAGATTTTGAAGAAGCCAGCTTTGCATTAACCTACCCAAGAAGCCCATATCATCAACTTTTTCATTAAGTTTATATATATGCATGTGTTCGATTATGTGCTTCAATGTGGTGATCTGATCCGCATGAAGATAGCATCTGAGTTGTCCACATCATCATGTGAACAATAAGCGGCCCTAAAAAACTTGTCGCGTCTAATATTTTGAGAAAAAAGAAAAAGAAAAAAAAACTTGTAATAGAAATGTCGACTTGTTAATGTCTAAATATTTAGGTATTCAAAGGTATCTTTTTTTTTTCCAGTTTTATTGTTAATAATATGTTGTAAATATATCATTGGAATAATAATATCTAGTTGATAGAATTTCAATAAATTTATTTTATTTATCGAATCAATAGAGTTTTATAAATAAAAATAGTACCGGTAAAAACCTTTATCTAGATGTTTATTATATTTTATTTATAAGGTAACTTTTTAACTAGTATTATTAAAATTTTGGAAATTTTGATATTATTTTAAAATAATTATATGATGGATTAAGATTTATCTTTTTTAGCAAAAACCTATAATGAACTCGGGTAGAGTACCCAAGCCTAGGTGATTGGCAATCGCCCAACACCTTTTTGAGCTCATGAAGAGGTGTTGGGCACGTTACAACACCTTGTTGTGGGCTCAGGTGCACAGCCTTAGCCCAAGTGTTGGGCGAACACCTAGTATTTCTTTGAGCCTAGACAATGTTCCCGGGTCTGAACCCACAGGGTGTGCCTGGTCCCCTTTGGTTCATGTCTTCTTTTTTTTAGCCTAATAACATGATTTGATGTTCTTAGAACCAATGAGTATCTTAAGTCAATCTGCTTCTTCCCTCATTCATACACGTGTAAGAGATATTATCTCTCATTAATGTATATGCAAGAGATATTTGTTTTTCATAAATATTATTATGATAAAATTATCTCCAGCCTCTCAACTCAAGAAAAAACAAGATTTAAGGACTATAAATACTTCTTGAGTCATCCAAGTAAGAGGTTGAAGTTTTTACATTCAAAAAACATAAATTCAATACAAGAACAATCATATTTTTAAAATTTAATGCTCTTTAGCATATTTATTATTCTTTATCTCTATAAGATTACTGTTTTTACCATCAGAAAATCCTTAAATCCCTTAAATGAGGATTTTTTGCAATATTAAAAGGTATTAATCAAAATAATGTCATCTACATTGAAAAAAAAAAGTTATTTCAATGTTCAATTGATCAACCCATAATATAACCAAAAAAAAAAAACCTTATTTTACAAGCACATTTGAAATTAAAACTTCATCACAATCAATAATTGCTTTTCGATGGAAAAACAGATGCAATTTATTTGAATATTTACTATATATATTTTTGAATGGGCAATGCTGAAAAAAATAGGTCCTATATTTTCTAGCTTCTTTTTTAATAGCTTCATTGACAACAATCAGTCCCTTGTATGACAACTCTCATGTTTCCAACAACGAAAGTGTATATGTTAGTCTCATTCGTACAGAGATGATGCTTGCTTTCATTGAATTTGTAGTCTTCGGTTCCTCAAAGTTGTCTTGTTTTTGGTTGAATTCCATAATTAACGCAATATGTCCGAGGAAATATAATATAATGATGCTGCTTACTTTTCTAGTTGAAAAACTCAAATTTTGACACGATATAAGTTGAATTTCGGTATGAAAACAGAGAGTTGTTCGAGGGGGAGAGAGGCAGAAATGCCTATGAGGATGTCTCTCATGAGTCTTTCTTTTCAATATGCAGGTGGGAAGAGAGGAGTCTGGCAATGCTTCATTGGGTTATCAAATCACTCTAATCAACACGGCTTTCAATTTTCCCATTTTTCATCGCTTCATGGCAGCTCGACTTCACATTTTTCAGTCCACGAAAGCTCCTCAAATAGGAACCTCTTCTCTCTAAAAGACACTTGCCAAATCAGTGGCTACACCGTCGCCTACCTCCACCTCGTCCTACAGACTCAACAGCTGAGGAGCTAAGAGAGCAGGTGGACAAGGAAAGCTGTGGAATGGGCGCCATGGAATCTACTATTCATTGAATGCTCTTATCTGGAGGAAGCAGCAGCGAGGCGAAAGGGACAGCAAAAGCTCTTAATGGCGACCATGGCTGGATCTCCAGATGGATGGCCAAGATTGAGTGTCCCCCCTCCACCAACCTGTGAAAGGTTGACCCTAGTACGCCATTATTTAACTCATTAATGGTTTCCTGCAGACTGTGGTGCCCTTTTTCTTTCCTGCGTTATGGTGGACATTTATTTTCCTTATCTTTCTTTTATGGGATTACAACTAAAAGGGCTCTGCAGTCTAGGCTTAGCTCAGATCCTCTTTTGTACATCAGAGATTTATTGGGTGCCTCGCAGATTTTCCAGATGCCTCAGGAAAGGGTGCTGTTATCTTGCGCAAAAGGACCTCCTCACAAAAAAGAACTGCTCCATTTTAAACAGATTTGAGAGAGAAAGAAGTATAAGATGTTTGTTCCATAGAAAGATTTTTTTAATTATTATTTTTTAAAATTTTATTGTGTTTATCTACAATTAAAAAAGATAATTAATGAAAAATATTTTAGAAATTAAAAAAGATAATTAATTTAGAGTTAAAAAAATTTAACTTAGTTTATTATAAATAATTTAAAAAATTTTATTATTTATTGATTATATTAAATTTAATTTAAAATATTTTGATTGTCATAAAAACCACTAAAAAAAAAAAAATTTCCGGTGTCTAAGTTGCCTTGTATTGAAAGGCAAGGAAATCAAGGGGGGAGGAGGAGGAGAGACAGAAAACAGATTAATGATAAGGTTTTCGAAGTGAGTTGTCAAGTGAAGTGGAAACTCACAGGTGTAGACTTTCACTATTTGACAAAAACCAGAATCACTTGCTTGTGAAGCAATATCTCCAAGCTGTACCAAACTAACCAAGTACCAATGCAAGATAAGAGACTCCACCAGGAGAAACCCAAGAAATTCTGGAGGCTTGGCTTTTGGGAAATGCGAGTAGTGAGTTTGTTCCTTTAAATAATCCCCACCATACACTTGATTTCTCCCAGAGTACTACTGTGTGGCTGATCCAGAAAGTCACTCTCTTCACACACTCGCTCCAATCAAGTCGCCATCATCATCACAGCTTCTATGGAGGCAAGTTCTATTTGCTGTTTACTGCTAGCACTGCAGATAGTGAGTTTGGTTTCTGCAGCAAGCAGGCCTTTTGCACCTAATAACGGTGTTGCTGTCAACCAAGCAGGTATATGTTGCCTGACCGATGATCCCTTTGAAACTAAAAGAGTTCTGTTTCTTACAATTGTGACTGTGTCCTCTGATTTTGTCTCCTTTCGCTTCATGCGACTCATCTGGGTGGTGGTTCATCTTTTCAAGTGTTCTTTTTTTGACTTACAGGGGGCTAAACTAGGAATACAACATACCCACTCGATTTAAACCCACAATTTCTCTTTTCCATAAGGAGTTAAAAGATTGTTGTTTCTCGTGATTCTTGACTCTTGACAGCTTTTTTAAATTTATTTTGAACTTGTATCACCATTTTCTCAGAACTTCTCTCTCCCATCCCGTTTAAGTCTCTTTCTCTTGCTCTCTCTCTCTATGCAAATGCTATGGCTTGAATAGTTGATGTTGTAAGTACTAACTTTAATTAAATGCTATGGTCAGTCACAGGACACAGCCTTCAATCTTTACAAGTTCCACTGGACTCGGACTTTGACCCCCAATCAGGTTCGGAAAAAGTACGTATGATCGATCCCTCTCTCGTTTTCTTTTGTGTTTAAAGAAGTTATTATGACCAAATTGAACAAGATGATAAAAGGATAGTTCGATTTGAATCTTGAAGGGCATTAAAACCAAAGATGGGGTGTCGGGTGGGATGATAATCGAGGCAGCAGCAGGTTATGCTAAAGGCATTACCAAAATTGGGTCCACCCCACCAAGTTGTGAGCACAAGTGCCATGGCTGCACTCCTTGTGAAGCAATTCAAGTGCCAGCCATCAGCAAAACCGGCTCCCACCATTTAAGTGTAAACTACGCAAATTATGAGCCTGAAGGTTGGAAATGCAAATGTGGACCTTCCTTCTATAGCCCTTGAAGTCCAGAGACATGCAGTTTGATTGACTCATTTCTGCTTATGTTCGAGATAATGATCACCTTATTTCTGTACATAGTTTTCGTTTTCATATTACTTCAAGTAATCTTTATGTGAATTTTACGTTTTGCCAATTTTTTCAAGGACAAAGAAAGATATGCAATATGTGTGTTGTCTATCTAAATACAGAGACTTCAAGTAGCAAACAATTCAGATCATATAGGCTACACTCTGTAGTTTAATGTGATGATTTACTTGTCTGGGAAACACGTAGCCATATGAAAGCAAATCTTGCAACCAAATACAGTTGGATTCCGGAAATAATCACAATCAATCAGAAGGATAGAGGGTTACAAATCCTTAATCATATGCTATACAGCAACTTGCAAGCAGCAATGGGCAAAATACTTGTTATCTGATAGCCCAGTGCGATAATTTGTTGTAAAATCTTCAGTTCACCAACGCTACTATGGGACAATGGTCAAAACAGCAATTGGGATAGCAGGGGTTGGCCATCCACCTCTTGCTATATCAACTAGAGAAGAAAAGTTCATCACTTCAAGCAGTAAATGCTCATAATAGAGGCCTCTATTGGGTTTGGATATGTAGCCAAGACTTCATTACGTCGCATGCTGTAAATCCAATAGATAGAGAAGGAACAGCCTGCAGCATTATTGTTCATTGGAAGAATATGGAATACAGTACAACGTAACTCAGTTTTTCTGTATTTCTTTTTCAGAAGTGTTACATACTCTATATATCACCATAAACAAAGTTCTGCATATTCTAGCAAGCTGTTGAGATATCACTAAAATTAATGCAGGATGACTCATTTGGTGTCAAATTAAGGGCAGAAGATAAAAGGAGTGGCAAGGGAGTTTCATGGAGTTACCTTCATATAATTTATACTCAAACCAGTATACAATTTTCACCTTCCTTGATTTCGGAGAATGTAAGTAAGTCCCCGTCTTGTGCTGCTGTACCTTGCCACATCCTGTTGTAGATAATCATCCTGGTAAAACCATGAACGCAAAGAACTTGTCACCAAGTAAAGCATCATAATTAAGACAAAAGAAGAAAATATATACGAGGAACCAAGGTCTGCATTGGGCTTTTCTGCCATATCGAAAGCTTACAGCTATATGATGATTGTAGAATCAACCTTCTATGATATTCTTATATAGAAACCAAATATATTGATTAATAAGAAGATAATGACTCCAGAGAGCAGAAACTAAACTTGGTAGACTTAGAGCCTTACCTGCTTTTGTCTCCTAACTAAACTTGGTTGGATCACAGAAACCATATGACATATAACCAAGAAAAACATGTCACACTAGTAGGCAAGAACAAACTTAGGGCCTTACCTGCGCGCTTTGTCTTCTAACTACTTCTAATGGATATATCCAGCAAGACGGAGAGGAATTTTTCCTACTCTGAGCTATTAAATAAATATATGAGATTTTTGGAAGATAAGGATTATTAATTTATATATATAAATTTTTAAAGGTTAACAATAAAGTTTTAATGTGTTAAATACATTATCTAAAATATTAAAAAATAAATCTTGAAAAAATATAAAATCCAAGTTAAAATAAAAATCAAACTCATTATTGAAGTTACATCTTTTGATGTTTTGTAAAATATAATTTATCTACAATCTAATCATCGATATTTTAACCAACCTTAAAATAACAATCCCATGTCTATAGAATTCAAAGAGTAATTGAAATTTTTCCCTCTAAACGACATTTCCATCCTTACCTCCATCCCTTGATGCTTCCTTAAGTTGGGTGTTTTCATGAGCTGAACTTTATAAGTTTAAGAAATTATTCTCTCATTTTCGGCTTTTGTCCTTGGTTTTTTTTTATGTTTAATCCCTTACATTTCACTCTTTTCTCTCAAACTTTTCTTTTATTTATTTTTCTATTCTACTCCTGGCATAGCCATATAAAAGAAAGGAAGAATTAATTTGTTTTATTTTTTAAGGTGGCAAATAACCTAATTTGGCCCTTAATGAGTCGTTTTGCTTTTATTTAAGAAGTCTTTTTTTTGTTGAGCACTACCAAACTCCGTTCGTCCTAAAATTTTAACCGGAAAGTTCTATTCATATATTCTATTTTAAGATTCCTGATTAAATTGTCAGCTCAATGGGATTTAAAGATGTCAAAATACACCCAATAAGGTAGAACAACTAAATTGATGGTTTTTTATTAAATTTCTGAATTTCTCCAAAATCTAATAATGTTTAAAACCAAGTTAAAGCATCATATCTGAAGTCTCCACGTAAATTTTCAGAAGTTTATGATAACTCAATAGAGAATTATAAAATTTTTGTATATAAAACTAGTCAAAAAATATTGATAAAATCTTGACGGCGGCTAGAAGATCTAACACCAGCCTTTGCATTGCCTCTCCTTGGTGAAGTTTAAGGCCCTCCAACGATAACCAGCAATGACTCTTAAATGCAAGATAAAGTCCTGAGGAGAGTTTTAAATTATTCAAGAACAAAAGTTTGTTTCTATTTGTGTATAGACTAATTCTCTAAGAATCAGAATGTGGTTTTAGAGAATATGTTAAAAACATGAATCCTAGTTGTCTAGGTGGTTTAGTCTTGATAGACCTAATATTGCAATCCCCTGGATAGAAGGGGTATGCACACTCATCTTAACATGGGAGAATCTTGATTTTGACAAGCGTGCAAACATCTTCATTTATATATATATATATATATATATATATATTCCCTTCTATGTTATTAGTTTTAGGAGTTTGATATCTTTTACACAATATTAATATTGACGAAAATCAATGGCTGGACCCTTAAGATATTTTTATACACCTGGGTGTCGTTCATGAGCCTGAAATGATTATTATTGACTTTTAACATTTTATTTTAAGAGTCATAAAATAATCAAACCACAACATTGACTCATTATGCCCAAACTTCTCTAAATAATGCAATTGTCTACTTGAACTTGTAATGATATCAAGTCTAAGGAGGATGTTATTGAGGGTGGAAAAGTCTAATCTGATTTATACTTTGGATTGCCAACATGGCTAAGTTGCACTCTAAGGATGATGAGTTTGAAGATTTGGTTGGGCAAAAGTGTTTACTATGACATGAAGGTCTATCACATGTTCTATTCTAGAAGTGTCTTGATTATTTGCCATTGATGATAATTAAGGATGTTAAAAACCAGTTCAAGGAGAATAGTTGATGATTTTGAACTCAACATGTAGTTGAACTCAAAGATGTTAATTCTAGATAATGTTCTAAAATCTATATATTTGAGCATAAACATGAGGTAATCCCAAAAGTGTTTGGATATTAGGTAATCACACATTTAAGTCAATATTCCCTCCTTCAACCCAAATAAAGTTGATGGTATGAAGTCAAACCCATATTAAACAATCCCTTTTGGTGAAGTTTAAAGACCCTCCAACAATAAAGTCAATGACTTTTAATAAAATAGTGATAACCCAAATACATAAATAAGAGAATGGACTACAAGTTTTCAAATGTCCTTAAGAATAAGAGTGTTTGAAATCTATGTTTGATGGTTAATACAATTCTCGTAAGAAATAAGTACATATGAATAAAAGAAGAAAACGTGAAGAATGCTTGATCCGAAGATTTACTCTAGAAGGTATTTTTAGCATTTCAACGGTGGAATTTTGCTTTGAATGGAGGGGTTGCAATGTCATTTATCTTTACAACACTAATACGGGATACGGGATATATATATTTATCATATATATATCATTTATCTCTACAACACTAACTAGTTGATTTAGGTTTGCCTATATATCATATATATATATATATATACCTGATCATATAGACTTTACAAGGTATTAATGAGAATAAATACTCACGTTACTTAATATTAAGTTATTTATGGATACCATGTTAATAGACTTTAACAAAACTTTTAATATATCTAAGAGTATAGGGAAATGATTACTTATTGAACCTTTAACATTTTATAATAACAATCCCAAAAATTAACTATTCAAAACCTTGTGACCAACATGAGACCTATAATGAGCGTCAATTTCATGCTGGAAACAAATGGAAAATATCAAGCCCAAGGTGATGTGTCCGAGGTGCTTTTCTAAATTTATTTTTATTTAATTTTATAATAGTTAAAATACATATTTATAAAAAAAATCAATAATTTAAATTGTGAAAAAAATTATTCAAAATTCCGTTGTCTTAATCATGTATTTTTTTTCAAAAAAAACTAAAAATAATTAAAATAAATATTCATAAAAACTTCCAAAAATGTATCTCTTTAATAAAAAAAATTTTTTCCTTATTCATATATTTATTTTGTTTTGACAATTTTTTTGTTAAAAACATTGTTTTTTTAAATGAAAACATATCATGATCTAAAAAATAAATTTCAATAAAAAAATAATGACTTGAAAATTTTTAAGGGGCTTTATAAACAAATAAAAGAATAAATAATTTGAGAAATTTATATAAGAATAATAATAGCAAAGTAACAAAATAAATATTTTATTCTCATTGAATAATATTAATAAATAATTTTAAAAAAATATTCCATATTTGAGACCATATATAATTATTTATAAAATAATTTTAATACTACCATGAAGATCTTTAATTTTATTTGAAAACTATGACATGATCATATAATTTTTTAATTATTATTTTAATAATTTTATTAAAAAATTAAAAAAATTACAAAATAGCCATTTAAAAAAACCAAACGTGTCCAGGCATAGAAAAACAAGCCCACATGCCTTAGTCTAGAAGGACAAACTCATACACTTAGTCTTGAGAAAAAGACTTCAAGAAAAAAATTAATAGAGTGATCCATTTTAAGGTTTTTTTAAAATAAAATTTGTAAAAAATCATGGCTCTATTATTTTTAGACAAATCACTTTAATCTATTTTATTATAAAAGCATTAAAAAAAATATTATTTTGATTTTTTTTGATTTAAAAACCACCTCCTCATAAAACTTAATTTTTAATATATTCTTACTTGAAAACATTTAAATAACCTTACTTTTTAGAAAGCTCAATAACTTTTTTTTCAATTTTAAAGTGACATTTTAATCAATTCTTAAAAACTCAAAATCAAAATGAATAAAAATAAAATTAGATTCTGAATTCCTTTTTTGAACATAGCTAAATACTTTTTAAACTATCTTTTTGTTAAATATGCATCTAAAAAAAAAATTTTTTTATTTTTAACCAAATATATTTTTTTGATTAACCCATTAAAATTTTTCAATTTTATCATATTTTTATAACTTTAATTATCACTTCTTTAACAACGTAGGAATTATTTTTTAAAACGCGAGAACAATTAGATTGTTTTACTCAAATTATTAAGAGATGTCAATGTTCTTCAAACAGTTTTGTACTCGAGGAATGCCATAAATTATTAACATAACAACTTAGAAAGAAAGATGAAAGATCCATCAAAGGACATTGACAAAATAATTTTGCAGTAAAAGAAATTATAAGATTTTTTTTTATATTATAAAAACTGTTGTTACATACTAAAAAAAAAATATAGTAATAAATTATACATAAAGACGTTTTTCTTACTATATATTTGTAAAAAAAATTGTCTATCATGTATCTATTTTAGTGAAAACTTGATTGTGTTTTAGATTTGAAAAGATAGACAATATAAACTAGATTTATAGTTTTTAGACCCGGCCCGGTCTAAGGCTCAAGTTTCGGGTTTTGACCGGGTCACCAAGTCGCCCGGGTCAATTTTTTTTTTAAAATCAAAACGTCGTTGTTTTTTTTTTTAAAAAAACAAAGTCAACGGATTGCAACCAGATTTTTGACCGGGTTTTGTCGGGTCAACCGAGTTGTCGGGTCAACCCCTGCCGGGTTTTTCCTTTCCCTCTATTTTTCTTTAACCCGATTCTGGTTCCAACCCCGGATCGTCGGGTCCGGTTGCCACCCCCGGGCCGGGTTTTAAAACTATGGTCGATTAGGAGGGAGAAATAAAGAAAGATGGGAAGAGATGTTTTTTTTTATGATATAAATTGTTATATTTTTATAAAAGAAAAACATAAAAAAAAGAGGATGATAAATACTTAGATCGTTACAATTTTAAAATTTTAAAATGATAAAACATCAATTTGAAAAACAAATAAATAATGGTCAATCCTCTCTAAACATACTATTTTAATTTTTAAATTAAGGATTTTTATTGCACTCATTTAACGTAAAATGATGTATTTTTTTTATATAAAAAAATGATATAATATGAACGAAAATATGAAAAAAAAATAAAAAAATTTATGAAATAAAAAATTTAGGTATTAGTAAAATTGATATAAAAATCATTTGATAATAAAACAGACAATTGAAGTATAATATTATCAAGGTTTGGTAAAAAACATAACTGAAGATAGACCAATTATAAGAGTTTGAATGCCTAATTTACCCTATACCACCCCCTACAGGATCCCTCCATAAACAGTTGCGCTTTCGTTAATTCTCTTCTTAGCTTACAGTCTCTTTCTCTCTCGGATCTCCACTTCTCGCGATCTGCAAAAATGGTAAATTGACGATTGATCTGCTGTCGTTTTTGCTATTGACATCCCATTTCTGCTGTCGTTATGTAGCATCCGCATCAAATTTGTTCCAATCTGCTTTGATCTCTTACTATTGTCATCTTAATTACGCATCTAATGATCTAAATCGTTAGCCTCTAATCACACAATCGAATCGTTCTCTCCGTTTGCTGAATCCAATGGGTGACTTTGGATTCAGTTACGCCCTGGTTGGTTGCTAGGAATTGGAGGCGCTAAATGATCGCTTCGATTTGTTAGTAACCAAACGGAGTGTTGAGGTTCTGAATTTTGCTGAGATCTGGTGTGGTGTTAGTTACGTGTGGATTTTGATTTGATTTTGAAGTATCATTTTGGTTGCTTTGAAAGTGAAGGAAAATCTGCGTTCTGGAAATACTGTCGTTTTGACTAATTTGGTTTTATTTTATTTTTGGATAGGATTCCTTCCCGGTGGTGAAAAACATTCTTCTGCTAGACTCAGAAGGGAAGCGAGTTGCGGTCAAATACTATTCGGATGAATGGCCAACAAATTCTGCAAAGTTAGCTTTTGAAAAATCTCTTTTTGCAAAGACTATGAAATCAAATGCTCGTACGGAAGGTTTGCATAAATTTGTTAAGCTATTTGAAAAGCAAAGTTTGAGGAATTATGCAGCTTTATTGTTTGTTGATTATCATTCTTGTTTAATGGCATGCATTTACGATGATTGGGTAGTTTTGACTCCCTTCAAAAATAGTTTCTTGGGTGCCTTTTCTTATGGGGGCAAATCACAATGCTTGTTTATCATGAAAAAAAAAAAACTTTTTTGTATTGTGTGAGAAATGCAAATACAGATATGCATACAGGCACTGATCTGTGTTCAATAATATATGGGCGTCTTTAGTTATATGAGCTTACTATGACAGTTCTTACTCTTGAGAGACAATATCTTGCACAATGTGCCACAGCTCAAAATCCTCTTTAGTTGAATTTGAAAGTAGTTGCCGCTCTACATGGCCCCAACTGCATGAGCAAACCCATATTTTTCTCACACCATAAAATCATTATATATGTTTTCCAAAAGTTATTTTGAAGAATCATTTGGAGATGAAGGGTGTTGGTTAATTGGCTGAATTTTCTGCATGTGGAAAATATTGGTCTCGTCTTTGTTGTGAGGGCTGCTTTGAATGAGATTAAATTTCAGCTTTGTCTTTGTTCTCATTTTGCAATCCATCCTTTTTATCTTTAATAGTCTGCTCTTAGAGTTAGTTGATAATCCTTAGTAACAGTTCATACTCTTACAACTTACTTTGAAGTTTGTTTATTGGGGTTCTTGACATTTAAAAAATTTCCAGATTATGTATTAGGACTGATAGGGTTCTTTATGTCTGCATTGTCATCTAATCTTCTCAGGCTTGGCTTCTGGCATGTTGTTTTGGAAATGTGTCCCAGTGAAACTTAAAATAGAAAAGTTAATTATGAGCCTTTAATTCTGTACAATTGAGCGTGGAAGTTATGAGATACAATGTCACATGCATTCCTGATGTGTTGTTGTATGCAGCGGAGATTACAATGTTTGACAGCAACATTGTCATCTACAAATTTGTTCAGGATCTCCATTTCTATGTGACTGGGGGTGAGGATGAGAATGAACTCATCTTAGCTGCTGTTCTTCAGGGTTTCTTTGATTCAGTCTCTCTCCTATTGAGGTATTCTGTTTCTTGATTTGATTTAATGATTGTGTGATTTTGTTCTTGTGCAATTTACATTTCTCTGTCCTCAATTTAGGAGCAATGTTGACAAAAGGGAGGCACTTGAGAACTTAGATCTCATTTTCCTATGCCTTGATGAGATTGTTGAAAGAGGGTATGCAACTAATACTTTCTGTCAACCGCTTTTTTATGTTTACTTTGATCTTGGTACTGGGTATGTTTATTATGCAATTTTTGTTTTGTTTGGGAATTGGATTGACTTGCTATGCAATATGGGAAAATGTACTCAACTAAGAATGTTAATTGAAATGCAGTTTTCTACTTGTAGCCTTGATGGATAAACTTGCTGCAAATTGAAATCTTCATATGCTACAGAACTCTAGATGCATCAATTGGAAGTTATAGTCCTGTATTCATGCTGTCTTTTAATGTATCTGTATTGTTATTGGTAATTTGCATGGTGTAGGTGAGTTAATAGTTTTTGTCTATTTCTTTTGGTGTTCCTGCTTACATCAACTGTAGGGAAATGGTTCTGTTACCTTTTCTCAACCTTTGCAGGACAGTAGGTATTCATATAAATGAAGATTATTACAGAATGATAAAATAATTGAGGAACTGAAAACATTCTTATTCAAACAAATCCAATCAATTTTAAAAGACCATTCTGAGAGACTTTTGGTTAAATCAAACAATCATGAACTGATTATGAATTCCCAACCTCTTTGTCTCATAAGCCCAGGATTTTTATATTGTACTGAAAAAAGTGTTGCATGTTCAAGCCCTAATATTGGATGGTGGGGGTCACTAAATTTCCCTTCCTAGGACCCTCTTGATCATATAAAATGTGTTTAGGAGAGGAGAAAGTGAGGGGAATGATAATTTGAGGTGATTGAAATTTTTTGATTATTTGGAAAGGGAAGAGAAAGTGGAAGAGAATGGGAAATTGGAGGAAAATTTCTCATTTTGGCTTCCATGTTTTTGTTCTCCTCACAAGGGGGTAGAAAAATGGAGAGAATCTCAGCAATCTGGATCCTCTAATTTTACCAATTTACCTAATACCTACTAATCCTTTACATTAGTGTGTTAAAAGATATAAGGGCATGCACTTCTATTTTTAGAATCTCTTGCTTCCCTCCATCTTGTATTGTTTAGGATCATTTTCTCATTTTCAACCCATCGAAAGGAGGAAAATTATAATCTTTTATTTATTTATTTCATTCTCTTTCATCTTCATTACCCTCCTTTTCTTTCCCATCATTTTCTCCTTTCCCAAACATGTTATCTTTTCCTTGAAAAGTATTTTTGTCTGGTAGATCGCCCTTGCAAAGTATGAAATAGGATGTAGCCTTTTATCTACAGAAAAAGAATTTACCAGTAGCTTCACTTCAGCCTCTTTTGTTGGTCCTTATGGATGTGTACTTTGAGTGGCAGGAAGCCAAAGTAGTACAATTTTTTAAGAGAAGCATATTCTTATGCACACCATAGGAAGAAAATTTAAATTAAAAGTAAAATGGAAAATAAACCAAATGAATGGAACTTAAATGACTGTCAAAATGATGGCATTTAAGAATCACTATTTTGTTGTGAACAAGTTCTATTATCTTTTTTCATATGTGATACTTGGATGATGAGTTCTTGGCATCCTAACTTGATTGGTAAAGTCTGTCCTCCCAGTTGAACATCGTTTTTTTTTTTTTAAAAAAAATAAATTAATTTCATTCATTGTCATTTCACTGGTGAAGATAATTTAATTTTGTTTGACTTGTATCAACCCATTATTGTGAAAAATAAGTTTCTGATCCTGCTTCTCAATGTGAATCATTCAAAAATAAAAGCGGTGCATTCTTTATGTTACTACGTCGACACATTAAACCATATGCTGCCAATTACAGCAACAAAAATTGAATGAGTGGAAATCCCTTCCATGCTTCCCTCTCTATGACGTATGTCTTTTCATGTGGTCTGCTTATATTTGCTTGTGATGCTATCTGGTTAATATGACAGTCAAGGACTCTTACATATATTTTGTGCATTCATTCTTGCATGGCAGCATGATCCTAGAAACAGATGCCAATGTTATTGCTGGAAAGGTGGCTGTAAATAGCATGGATCCTACTGCACCTCTATCAGAGCAGGTTTGATTCTCTCCCTGCCTGTAACTTTCTTCATAGTATTTTAGTATTTAAATGTTATTATGGAATCAGAAGTACTGAAAATTGCTAATAAAATTATCTATCTTTAAAAACTGCATGAGATAATGCTTGTTCCAAAATTCTCTAAAAACTTAATTTATTCGTAGAAATCATACTCTCCCCCCTTTAGTTTCTTAACATGACCACTACATTCCCTTTCTATTGTTGCAGACTATAGGTCAAGCATTGGCTACAGCTCGTGAACACTTGACGAGAACCCTTTTTCAGTAGTTTTCATGCACCCTCAGAGAAGGTGGCTTGGTTTTATTCTTCTGGTTATTTTTTTTCAATCTATTGGCATTTAAGCTGTTCTTTCCATGTATTTTTGCCTGAGTTTATTGAACATCGAGGATAATTCTATTTAGGCTTGTAATCAAGCGACTTCTATCCAGCCAATAATGTCCCTTCTTCTTTCATGGTGATCCTTGGTGTTTCTGTATGTTTCTTGGCCATCTCATGACTCTGACCTAAATTAATACGGTTGCTGCTTAGTGATAACGTTGTAGCTATTCTCAACTTCTTAAATTTGGGTCCCTCAGGCATGATGTAAAACATGTAGTGTCTTGTACTTCATTTGAAGAAACTACACAGAAGCGCACTGGGTACAAATGCGTGAAATTGGCATGTTTGTAACTGGATTGTATTATTATATCCTTGATTAAAACAAAGAAAAAAAAAGGTGTCACTAAAACCATTATACCCTGAAGTTTTAGTGTTGTTTGCATTGTGCTGTGCACTGCATTAACAGACCGAAAAGAAGCCTTAATCTTAAAAGAGGGAGTTGGAAAGTCCTTTTTTCTTAGAACCATCATTTGTAGGTGCCTGGCTAAGAATAATACCAGGTGACCTTATACTTTGGTCGTTTATTTTGTGAAATGGGGTCTGTTTGTTGATCGCCGGTGGGGTGTGCCCAGCCTGAAGGCGCGTTGATAATGTGGGTTCAGTTGCACTCCTTTTGTCTCCTTTACCTGCGCATGGTGGCTTCGCCAGGGAATGGAGGTTGTCCGGGTGGTAGGATATCATGAATCCTGGTTAGCAGTACCAGAAGCAGCAGCTATTCTGCATATGCTGGAATAAATGTGCTAATGATTCATTACTTAGATGGTTTTAATTGTTAAAGAATTAGTTGAGTAACAGAAAGTTAGTACTTAAATAACAGCTAGTTAGTAACCAGGGAAGAACAATATGGTATAAATATAGCTTGTTTAAGTATCTTCGAACGAGGGAAAATTTGAAGAGCATTTTGCAGCAGAGCTCTCTCCCTATCTCTTCAATCTCTCTTTTCCCTATTCTTCCCTCCAAAATCTCTCTCTCAAAATCTGTCTTCTTCCTATCTTATTAAGGCGAGACCTTAACCATTGGTACCAGAACTGCAAAAGATCCACTACAATCTGATTGATTGCAACAATTATCAAGTAATTATGGTGGAGAGTAACAAGTTAAGAGTAGTGGAGAAATAGGGCAAAATGTTGGAAGAGAAAATGCAACAGATGCACGAGGAGTTCTTGCAGTGGAAAGTAATAAATCAGAGACAATGAAAAGAATAATACAAGAAGAATGATGGATTCAATTCTAGTTTTGATTCATAATGGCTTCATTGTAGGTGATAGTGAACACAATCAAGAAGCTGTAAAAAGCTGTAAAAGAAGGAAGAATGGTTTACTAATAATAGATGAAAGGAATGGCCCAACAAATGATGGAACCCTCCCACATCCAAAAATCAACATAATAATGGAAGAAAGTTGCAAAATGGGTTTTTTTTTAAAAATTTTGTAAGATCCAAAAAAATCAACATATGTATATAGCATCCAATATTCCTTGTAAGATCCAAAACATAATAAATAGGGTTTTTTTTAGCATATTTTTTTTTAAAAAAAGTAAACTAACACAGTTAAAAAAATAATTAGGGATTTAGCACACTTTCATGTGTCGCAGATGGCATATACGACTTTTATTTCGCAGATAGCATGTGCGACATGTGAGTCAAAGATGTCATATGTTAATTCATTCGAATTTTAACCTTAGAGACCCTTTCTTCCTCTTTCTTTTATTTTTTCCTCCTTTATATATCTCTCTCTCCTTCTACTACCTCTTCCCTCTCACCACCGCTTAGATTTCTCTCTCTCCATCGCTAAAAACACCCACAACAATACTACATCACTAATCCTTCTCTCTCTACCCGTGGTAACTCCTAATTTTTCTAACCACCATCGGTTACCCTCACCACCTATATTTCATATTAGAGGTATTTTGAACACTTCCCTTTAATTAATTTGATGTAATTTATGTTTAATTAGTGTTAATTTGATTTTATTGAATACTAGGGTTTTGAATTAGAAATTAGGTTAATTATATGTAATTTAAGTTGTTAATTAGATATAATTAGATGTGGTCAAAGAGGTTATAACAAAAAAACTTGTGAAATTAGACAACACATATTATTTTTTATATTTGTTTCAAATTATGTGAACTTCAGTTATTGTTTTTAATCTAACTATATGGATGTTCAATTATTTTGCAAATGTTAATACTCTTTTTATACAGGATCTCAAGAGAGACATGGTTCGAACTAGAGGAAGTTTGACTTTTAGAAATGACAACATGTAGGGCCACTTTGTTGCTAATGCAGGTTTTGATAATAGGTCGGTTTTATATATGCAAGATCAAAATCGTTATAATGATATTTAGAGAGGAGAGGTTAGGTAAATATTTTAATTAAAAGTTGTAAATTATTACAATTTTAATGATTTTTATTGTTTGAATACCTAAGTTGCTTCATTTTAAGGGCGATGATCCGGTAACACCTAGATAACATGCTTTGATGTAGTTGCATGAATGTATCCGATCGTATGTTATCAAGGTTGATTTTTATGAGACCAGTTTACTACGTCTCATGCATCTTGGCCACACATTAATTGCAGTATTAGTTGATCAATGGGGGTACTAGACGCACACCTTTCATCTACGTATTGGTCAGATGACACCTAAACTTCAGGATGTGGCCTTGTTGACCAGTCTTTTGATAGATGGAACCCCCATGATAGGTCATGGAGGGTCTATTAATAGAGATACTTTATGTCATCGTCTATTGGGATAAGTGCCTTCATTCAGTGCTTATAAGGCATAATTGCATCAAGTTGGCATGGTGGGACATTAATTTTATGACCCTCCTAACATATGTAATAACAAACCAATTGATTATGTATGTTTAGGCATACATATGTAATAACAAACCAATTTTATGGCTTGTCTTGTTAGATGATGTGGGGCTAGACATTTCACAGTAAATACCACTTATGTCCATGATTTTTATTGGGATGAGTTGGATACAAAGCTGCCACATCAGGTATGTATTACAAATATGTTTAAAAAATTTGTTATTTACACTTTAGTTATTTAGTTTCGATTTATTATCTGAAATAAGTCTTTTATATGTTTTTATAGGTTATATGGATGTTATATACAAATGACTGGACACTTTTAGCTTCACTTATATGTCGTGAGGGATCTGGCATTTTGTTAACACATGTCTCATTACACTACTTTAACATTGTTGAGATGCATTGTTTAGATCGGGTAATATGATAGTTTGAACTATCTCAGCATAGGTAATTATGTTGATACCAGAGATTAGTTGTACAATATTGATCGTCAGGGTAAGCACAGGGAGAATTGGTTGATAATTCGTACATCTTACCTAGATCTCTGGGATGCTAGAAGATATCGTGTTTTTTGAGGAGTGACATTTGATGATGATATAAATATGTACATAAGATGGTATATGTGTATTACACAACGTTTCATTACACCTACATAGTCACATTTCCTGAGACATCCATATAATTTGATGCATTATGCCCCCCGATATCTAAGATATAATCGATTGGCATGTAATATTGTTTTACATTCAATATTTATTAAATATCAGATTAATTTTAATATATGTATATAAATTAATTACTTGGTACGAGAAGCTTAGAAAGCAACAACGACTATTTGTGAGTTCAAGTTCTCCCAATTCAAACTCGTACCCAAAAAAGGAAGGCAGGAGGTGTCGATGAGATGGGATGTATTGTGGTCAACACTATACTTAATTTATATTGTGGTGAACTTCAATAGGCTGGGGAGGTTAAGCGTCTTGAAGTTGCATTAGTGCCAAATGAGATTGTGTATCATGGAAGTGTTAGGGATGTTGGTCCATCCATAAGTATTACAGGCCCGTCCACGAGCAATTCAAGTCCATTCATGAGTTGAGATGATATTAGTTCTCCTCACACCTACATGGATATTATAGATCCGTTCTCGAGTTGGATGATTTGGGGTGATGTTTTAAACCCATACACGAGTGTTCCAAGCATTTCTACGAGCTGGAGCGATTATTAGATATAGTTACATGTTATTATTTGTTATGAAAATTATAAATAAATGTATAGTTAGTTTAATTTTAATAAAATATTATGTTATGTTAGAGGAGTCATAAATCTTATCTACGACATATGAGTTGCAATTGACATCTGTGATATGCATGTTGTAGATCCCAATTACAAGTCTCTCAACTATGCTAGATTCTTAAATAATTTTTCACTTATGTCATTTTATTAAAAAAAACTTTTTTTAACCGTGTTAAGTTACCAAAACACTCTAA
This sequence comes from Populus deltoides, assembly GCA_015852605.2. Classification (NCBI taxonomy): domain Eukaryota; kingdom Viridiplantae; phylum Streptophyta; class Magnoliopsida; order Malpighiales; family Salicaceae; genus Populus; species Populus deltoides. The sequence goes on along the minus strand of CM027572.2, from coordinate 18,008,303 downwards.
TAAATAATCTTTTTGAGAGCTAATTTGCTTGCTTGAAAAGACAAAGGAAATTTCCATCCTTTTTAAGTTTAGTAACCATGTGAGTTATCTTACCTGCTAAAAAAAACAAGGAAACATACACACTCAATAACAAACCCCAAAGGATAGTTTTGATAGTGAGATTTTCTTTCTTCATTAATTTTCTAATCTCAAAACTTGAAATCGGTATTCAAGAAAAGTTCTTAACCTATATTGATACCCAACTTTATAATACATAATTTTTTATGAAATTCTTTTTTTTAATTGGTTGAAATTTCAGCCCAAAACTCCAACCCATAAGCAATGTTAACCCGACCTGTCCAATTTTGTCTGCTACGTTCTTTTATGTATTTTTCAAGTTTTCAAGAGCCGCACACATAAATTTTTCAAGCATAATTTTTCTGTTCACACAACTTTTTCTATATACAACATGTATTATTTTCTATGCTAATAGCGCACATTACACAACAACTATAACATGACACATCAACCAACAAGCAATTATGACTGGCCAATGGTGTTTTTCTATACAAAAAACATGGATGGCACTTCCAAAGCACCCAATTTCTCTTCTAATAATATGATATCCTTCTTCATTAAGAAATATAAGGTACATGTGTATAAATAAATTTAGCCACTAGGTTTATACGCCAAAGTGATTCTAGCCATACAAGGCATTCATAGTTATAAAAAGCTACCCTCAACACATTGGAATCTAGACCAAACTAGGCTAGGTTATATGATTCTTAGGACAACACACGTAAATACACATTTGCTAATCTTTATTTTTTTTCTCTTCCAATACATATTTTTTCCTTTTCATACTTTTATTTACTTAAGCATCAAAGAGTTTCATGTTCCTCAAAGGACTTAATTTTTTTAAACGAATCGTACTTCCATTAGTCAAGTCTATCAACTAGTAATCAACTCAGTCACACCGTCAATCAACCTAATCATATAAAGCCCAATTTTTGTATGAAGTTTTTCACGACTTCATCAAAACTTAATTCAAGGATGCTTCAAGACTTTGAGCATATAAAACACAATAAACAATAGCATAGTTATTAACTTGACATAACCTAGCTTAAACTTAGCGAGTTGATATGGTAAACCAACGATCTAGAACCTAACCCGAATTGAGTTTCAATTTGAATAAAAAAAGACATTGACCCAATATAATCTAGTTGACCTGACTGGTTGATTTATGACCCGATTAACTTAACCAAACCTAATCTAAAGCTAGCCAGGTAAACAACAAATAACTTCTTTTAAAATAAAAATAACTTGATAACAAATGATTGACTGGGGTTGACTGAATAATCCAATGATCGGGCTAAGATCGACAACTATATACCATGAAGATGTTCTATATTAAAAAAAAAAAGATTTAGTGAGAAAAATGGAAATATATGAAACAAGTAGATTATTTCATATTTCTTTGATAGAATATTACATCCTCCTCACACCACTTTATATATATATATATATATATATATATATATATATATATATATATATATTTAGAAGGCTACCACTGCATTTGTATTAAAAATAAAAACTTTGAGCTTTTTAAAGATAATTATAATCATATGTGAGGAGATACATATAATACCAATTACAGGCCATTGCATTTGTATTAAGAACGAAACTTATGAGCTTTTTGAAGATAATTATAATCATATGTGAGGAGATACATATAATACCAATTACAGGCCACTGCATTTGTATTAAGAATGAAACTTATGAGCTTTTTGAAGATAATTATAATCATATGTGAGGACATACATATAATAGTAATTACAGGCTATGATAGATAGCTAAGATTTAAACTTATAATCTAACTAAGTGTTATATGACAAGTTATTTTTTGTTAACTATAAATGGTTTATATTATATATAGTTAAGGGTAAAATATGGCCAATAATGTTAAGAATATCGTGAAAAAAGGATCGAGACAATATTTAACACCCCATCTCTTTATAATTTAAATTCTTCTTTTAAGATAATCATATATATTATAAATGAGATCATTTCCTTATAGATAGATAGATAGATAGATAGAGTCTCCCCTATACGAAGGATGTCCTAATTGACATATCAAACATACGTTTTACTCTACGCAAAAACATAAGGCATTCTAAAAGTTTTCCATTTAAATTATGGATTTATATATTTTAGTAAAATTTTGGCAAAATCTCTCTTATATAGAGCTCTATCTAAAATCTTGTCACGCAATTTATACCTACATAAAAACATAATTGCAATCAATTTGCATTTAGTCTCAAAACCAATGCTTGTAGGTAGCCTTAGACTTGCCACCAACATAGCAACTCATCAATTACAATCATTCACCACTTTGATATACTAATAGAGTTTATTTTATTTTATGGAATAAATACAACTTACAAACATATGCATGTGAAATGAAACCAAAAGGACTAATAGCCCATCATGTTACTTGTTTACAATTTTAAAATAAAGGATTTACATACACATTAGTTTATATACATATTATAAAATAATAAGTTACATGCATAACTACAATAATCCACTTCATATGAATTACTTTTCTTTTACTTCTCTTCACTATGCTCTTTCAATTTGACCAATTCCACATTACATAGTTATTTTTCTACCCTCACAACTGGCTTAATTCCTACAACCATTAGTTTCCACTATTACAACCAAACTTAGAAACATATATTTATACCAGACATTCATCTATGTGATCGACTTTTATATATATTTATGATTAGTCTTTGTCCAAATAGCCATATATATATATATATATATATATATAATTATCTTTCAAATAATATATATATCTATATATTGATCTAATGTTGTACAAAATTTAATCTTTGTCCAAACAACCGACTTTAACATTTAATAAATAGTCTTTGTCCAAACAACTAACTTTAACACCCCATAAATAGTCTTATCAAATTCTTTTTTTTTTTTTATAATCCTATCCAAACACATTTCACAAGTATATATAATCCTAACAAAGGTATATTCTTTTAATTAAATAGGTGAGGTGTTAGGCATCTATTTGACATTCCAATTGCGCATACTATGTCGACTATGAGTCCAATCTCGAATGCCCCTTTTAATTTTAAGGAAAACATCACAAATAGTACCCTGAACTATTTTAAATCATTGTTCAAACTTAATCAAATGTACCATTATTTTTTTCTTCAAACCATTTATTGTATCTCAGTTACAATTTCACCTTGTTCCATATTTCAAGTTTGTTTTTTTTTTTTAAGCATAACCCAATATTCTAAACCTTATGTTTTCATATGAATCACATTCATGTAGACACCATCATATCATTTCACCAATTAATTTTAAGCATAAGAATATCATTTAAAACATGACACTTACTCAATTCTTTTACTACTTTTATATTTTCATTTTTCTCAATTTAATTTATACAACAAAAAATCAATCAAATTATTTCACAATGTAGCATTCCAATACATCTCAAACATTTACAATATCACTAAACATTAACAATAAACACAATTCAATACAATTTTCCCAATTGTTTTTATTTCCATACATAACAACAACAATCACTCATTAGCAATTCACATTAAGGTGTTCACAACAAATCTCAAACCTTCTCAAATATCAATAAAACATCATCAATTAACCAATTTAAATCAAATTCCCAAAAGAAAATTCTCAATCATGGATGGTTCTAAAGTCCCATTTTCCCTTAATATGGTTTTTGATTTCTTTAAATAATTCTTTAATGTCATTTAACCCAACATAACTAATAATTGACATAATTTCACAATCACATTCCCATAATGTATAAACCCTAATTTTCATAATTTGATGAAGAAAAACCTCTTACCACAACTAGCTAATCCAACTAGAAAGCCTTTCGAAATCAATTCCAAAGATTCCTCCATTTTCTTTTCAATTTGATCAACTTCTCTCTTTAATCACTCAACTCCCAAATCTCTCTCTTTCACTCTCTAATTCTTTACTTGTTTGAGTTTTCTTACAAGATTTCATGTAACTACAAATTATGAAGGTGACATATATATTGGATTAACCCGAGTTAACCCATCAAATTTGTTATCTGGATTATGAGACTTTGATAACCCTGCAGAAATCAAATCAAAATAAATTATGAAGGTATTTTCCTAATCAACTCAACATTGAAAGATGAAATTGAACAAAAATACTAAATTAAAAAAAGACAAAAAAAACTAATCGAATAAAATTAGGGTAGTCTACCAAACTCGCAACCTAGGTTATAAGATCATGAAAACCTAATAGAAAGAAAATAAAATAAAAAATTATAAAGTCCAATTTCCAGCCAACTCAATATTGAAGGATGAAATAGAAAAAAAAAAACAAAACAAAAAAACAACTTAAGTCAACTCATGTTAACCTGTTAAACTTGTGGCCTGGGTCATAAAACCATGATGATTTTATAAAAAGAAAATAAAAAAATTACACAGCTTCATTTCCAACATATCTGATGTTGAAAGTTGAAATAGAAAAATGAATAAATAAATCCATGAGACTGAAATAACTCCATATAAAGCAAATTGAAAAAGTTACGGACCTTAACTCCCAAACAACCTAATATTGAAAGATGAAATTAAAATTGAAAAACTAAATAAAAAAAATAAGAAAATTGAGTTATTGGAGAGTGAACTTAAGATAAAATTTTCAAGTAATAAAGAACTAAAAAAATTAATCAAGTTAACTCAGGTCAACCTACCAAACCCTCGTCTTAGGTCATAAAATTAGGATAATCTCATAGAAACCAAATCATGAAAAATCACAAAGAACAATTAAAAAAATTCAATAAAAAATGGACAAAAAAATAAACAGAGTCAACATGAGTCAAACTATCAAACATGCAACCCAAGTCATGAGATAAAAAAATAACATTATAGAAATCAAATTAAAGGAATTTATAAAGCTCAATTTCTAAAAATCAATTAGAAAGGTGGTTAAAAAAACTAACTGATCAACTCGGGTTACCTTATTAAACTCACGACATGAGTAATGAGATAAGGAGAAATTTATAAAAAGTAAATGGAAAAAAATTATGAATCCCCATGTTCTTTATAGAAAGCAAATCGAAAAAAATTATGAAGCCCCATGTTTTAACATATCTAATGTTGATAGTTCAAAATAAGGGGAAAAAATAATAAATTCATGAAACTAGTATGTAACTCAACATGAATAAAATTGAAAAAAATTACGGAACATAATTCTTGAAATAATATAATATTAAAGGATGAATTTGAAAAAAAAATTAATTAAAAAAATAAGGTTGTTTTATTGATGAAATTAAAAAAAAACTAAATAAAAAGGGAAAAAAAAAAGGGAAAAAAAGTAAAACTATTCAATGAATAATACTATTCAATGAATAATACTGTATGAGTATAGCTACAATGATGTAGGCACACCATTTATTGCTTTGTTTATTAATTTGTAAATGTTTTCAATTTAAAAAAAAAAATCAAATTAAATCATCAGGGGGATATAGCGGCACAACCTCACCACTCTTTTTCCTACTTAAATGACTAAAATATTATTTTTGTTAATTTCTTAGAATCCCAATCAAGGAACCCGATACATACTATGCCCCCCCCCTTTATCAAGCTCCATACTAAGTTGAGCGGTTTATATTTTTGGACGTACTCCTGAGCCAAATATTTTTTAAAAAATTGACATATATTTCCACGAATACCTAACCCCAACCTAAATCACACGCCCACGCCATATATATATATATATAAATGATGAACCGCTTTGAAAATTCAATCCTAATAGAACGATTGATGTAATGGACAACACGAAAAGATGAGATGAATTGAAGAAAGCTTGTTAGGAAACATTTAGACAGGTGGGGAAAAGATGAGATGACAACTTTAAATTCTCACCACGCAAATATTACTTTATATATATATATATATAAAAACCTCCCAGTGATGCTTTATCCTTCTTTGTTTGAATTAAGATCTTCAGGTTGAAAATCCCAACTTTGATAGTGTAGCTTTAGACTGAGTTTCGGAGAAGTTGTTTTTTTTTAATTCTTTTTTTATAATTTAAAAAAAATATATTTGATTAGAATTACTATAAGATAAAGTGTTATATATAAAATAAATAAAAATATATCTCTAAGAAAAAAATATTTAATTAAAAATTAAAAATTATTACAATACCGAATAGTATATTAAACCCAGTTGTTTTTAGAGAGATAAATATTATCTATATTTCAAGTAACAATTGAAAATTATCTTAAATGGTAAAAAAACACTTGAATCTTAACCTTACACAATTCATAGCAATCTTATGCTAACTACTTTTATTAGAAAAAAAATATATTAAATTTAAACATGCTTACTTTAATCCAAAAGTTTAATTTATTAAATGAATATTAAAAGAATTCTTGTATATTAATTATTAAAAATGTCTATTGGCCCATTGAATTTGATTTTAAATGAGAAAATGTTGTTATGGAGTCTAGATCTAGGGTTGTTTTGGGGGGGGGGTGTGGTGCTCTCTTTTTTAAGGTACTATCCTCTTAAAACACACACCATATTTTGTAAAAGCAAAAAGTACATGCTTTTTAGTAAGGGGGGGGGTGTTTTTTTTTAAAAAAACCCCCCCCCCCCCCCCCCCCCCCCTTCCCTTTTTGCATGTCATGTTTTTTTTCGATGGTATTTTGAACAAGCGATCTTCTATTTTAAGGCATATTGTGCGCGACTTGTTTGGCAAGAAGGACTTCCTAGACAAATACATGATAGTTAGTTGTACATTAGAGAGCCCGGACTAGACAAATTTGATGTCAAATGCTAAAGTCATATTAATTAATTAGGTTATGGGTAAAATATTGAATATTTTACATGTAAAGCATTTTAAGAGAAAATATTTTACAAGCTAAATTGTAAATCCCTGATCGAAAAATTATTCTAGTGCTTGTAAAACTTGATGAAAAATCTCATCGTGTTAATTGAATAATAGAAAAATAAAATAAAAATAGAAGTAAGTAGTTGGGATAAGATTTTTAATTATTAAATATTTACTTTTGATATTAAAAACTAAAAAAAAAAGATAAAGCTTTCGAGTCATAAGGTCCTAATTAAAAGTTTACGATGTTAGTCAAATATTGGAAAATTTACCCGGTAATGAAGTCGGTTATTTTGAAAATAAAATTTTATAGATTTAAATTATCGTGTATAATAACTGTAATGGAAGAGGTAATGAGACCTCGAAAAGTAATATAAAATTAGTATGAAAAGAAATGAATAAATAACGAAAATAATAATAATAAATGTGATGTGTAAGAGAGAGGGATTTTACAATATCCTTTAGAAACATACTTGCTCTTGATGATTGTTAAAGAGAAAAGGTTGATTTTTCGTGGACATAGGGCTGAAAAGGCTACTCGTTTGAGAGCTAAATGTGTTTCAGGTTTAGGTGGTTTTCTACCCAGGGGTGTACTGATTGAAAAATAGATCATATCTCCTTTGTTGGATGTTAAATCTACTCATGGCATTAACGTGAGGCATGCCATCATCTTGTAATTGAGAGCGTCTGTCAGTAGGATGGTCTAGGAAATAATAGATGTCACAGATTTTGCTTATCTAACCTATCTCAAAGCAACTTGTCTAACAATAGATGTTAGTTATGAAAGTTATCTCAATATTAGAATGTATTACCTCATCAACATGGAATTCCTTCAAGTGTTTATGTGGCTCCTCACTTGCAAGACCATGAAAAGTAGGTGATAAGTGAATCAAACATGACATTAATTCAAAAGCTACATTAATATTTGGAAATTCAATGCATGAAGGTTGTCAGTTCATGTTGGGAGTTGTTAATTCCCATAATGTCCTTTGTTCGGCCATGTCCTCAGTTTTTGGCACTATCACTTCTAGTTTATTTTTTTTGGAATATGCACTTATATTTAATAAACTTGGTGAGTTATCTTCTTGTCTTTTGGTCTTTCTATTTGCCTTAGTTGTTCTTTCAATCTCAAGATCGAATACTAGTGCACCTGTACAGGAAGATCTTGGCATATATCAATTAGCTTGTATAGAAAATTAAGAAGAAATCTATTTCCCTAGCAACGACGCTAAAATTTGGTTGTTGTCGAAACCACCAAAATCAATTTTGACTTTTCTCTCTTTCTAAAGAATTGGTTTTTGTAGCATGGTAGTGAAAGCCAGGTCAAATCCAAGAGATATTATAATAATTCTTCTTACAATAAACTGAAATAAAAATTGGGAATTAATAAGAAAACTAAAGAAAATTAAAATTATGAAAATAAAATGTAAAAGATAATTCAGTGTTTATATGCTCGATTCAAAGAGATTGTCAATTCAACAAATTAGATTGATCATTGAAGTAAAATAAGTATTCTTTTAATTCAAGCAAATACTAAATTCCTTTAAGCAAGGAAGATAAAAAAAAATTAAATTAATTATAAAAATCTCCTAATTAATTCCTTAATGTCAATTGAATTAAATATTGAAAATCAATTTTTATATTCGGTGACAAAAGCTTTAAGAGCAAAAAATGATCAAGTATGAAGCTTAACGATTTTTACTTGTCTTATTCTTTTAACCTGAAAGTTAAATCAATCAAATTCATTTATTTTGCTTCCTTCTTGATCCAAATCAACAATTATGGATTGAAAAAATCATAAAAAAAAAAAGCATGCTTATTGCAAAAATCATTCAAAAAGCTTGAATGAAAACAGTAGCTTATGTATCAAATTCAAGTAAGTACTTGAATGTCCATAAATAAAGTTAGAAATATCTCTTCTCATAATCTAAAACAGTAATGGAACAAAATTCTTTGAACCAAAAGCCAAAGTTTAGTTCATAGTTGCTTGAAAATTTAAAAAACAAAAAGGAAAAGAACGCTACTCTCTTTGAACCCTCGTGTTTCTATCATGAATTGCTTCCTTTATTCTCTCCCTCAGCTGATGTCTTTCATTAGGATCCTTCTGTTAATTAGGAGTCCTTAATGTCACTTAATTCCTTCCTTCTTTATCTGTTCATTAAGATTGACTTAGTTGCTGTCACAACTCTACTGCAACTTAGACTTGTTTCTGACTTAGTTTCTTACATTACCCGATTATCCAAACTTTATTATTTCATTCATGGCATGTTAGAGACTTGATCTACACTTCTTTTCTTTTTTTTTATCCTAAGGCCCATCATTTCTATGTCAGACTTTCAACCTTAGTGGGATGGTCGACACCTATCAAAAAAGGAAAAACATTCGCGTCAATAGCAAATATTTTACAAAGTCTTTAATCTTTTTTTATTCTTCTAAAATAATATCTAATATGCTTATTTATGCTTAAAACATAGCAGAAAAAACATATCATAAAAGGAATTAAAATGTCTTGATTTCAACAACGCCAAGAAAGAGCACCTTTAGAGGTTGAAAGCCACTTCATATGCAGCTATAGTGTTGTGGCTCCCCCACACACACTAGCGAGCATTTGACACGCACCAAGAGTTCATCACTCTTTTCATTCAAATAAGTCCATGAATTGGTAAGTTTTGAATTTGTGCTGAAAGTTTTTATTATTTTAAATCAATGAAACCATTTTTTTTTTTGTTAAATTGAGCATTAGCGAAGCACCATATATTTTTTGACATCTCGAGAATCTCATGTAAAGTCGACCAAAGCTAATCATCAAGTTCGATCACAAATCAACTCAATATAAAAGGAATGAAATTGGAAGAAAAAAAAGTTGAGTCACGAAAAAAACACTATCGGATCATGATAATATAAAAAAAGGTTGGGCGAGGCCCAATCGAGTCCTACAACATTGGTTGGGTTGTGACCCAACCGAGTCCAGCACACTCAATTAGGTTGTGGCCCAACCAAGCTCCAACTCTCTCTTGAATAGGAGAGAGAAAAGGTGATGAGACCATTCATTTATCTCTCTCCCCCCCTTCTCTTCCTTTGGTTTAACGCTATGCAAAGCATTCATACTCTAGTTCAAAATAAGTCTCTGTATCATCATCTCTTATTATCTTTCTCTCTCTTCCTCCTTTATTCTCTTTTTTTTTACTATGCAAAATTTATTTACACCCTACAAAGCTCACCTTGTTCAAAACGAGTCTCCGATACTATTCACTTTTCAACCTAACCAGCTTGTTGTAGAGACGCTACCCACCAACCCCCTCCCTCCTCTCCCCTGATTTTCTCTCTCCTCCTTCACCTTGATCTGACTAAGCTCGTCTCACCTTGGTTTACTATTCATAAATAGTATTATTGATTACTATTCATGAATTGTATTTTTTCTATGTTTCTCTAGATGTTTTCAAGATACTTCTCGGACTACATATTCTTTGGTTTTAAAAGAGAGAAAAAGAGAGGGGGGATAGATCCAAAGATCCTATACTTACCATCTCTTCACTACACAGAGAACAAACTAAACAAGAGAGACAATACATATCTCTTCTCTACATTTAAAAACTAAATATTTCATTCTCTTTCATTCTTACCTGCTTGTCACTTGATAAAACAAAATCAAATATTAACTTAAGCATTAGAGTGTCTCTTGTTCCATGAAAAATGTGTTTTACAGGTACAACTTTGGTCCATATTTCATCAACCAGGGAAAGTCAATATTTTTCTTTGAAGTTTTTCCATTACTTCATCAATGGCACTGTTTATGGAAACCTGAACAAAAAGTTAGTTCATTCTCTTTCATCTTTTTTTCAAAAACTTTTCATGGTCGACGAGACTCATTAACAGGGAAAAGTGACTGATCTCCCTAGAGGGACTTTAGCTCCCCTAGGACTCCAACATATTTACAATCAAATTCATTTACTCAATGATGTTATTACTGTGATACAACTACATCTTCGCAATCTTTCTCCTACAAAAAAATGAGCCCCTATACATGCACCAAATATACATATACAACTCTAGTTCCTTTGAGGAACATGTTAGAATGACGCGTAGACAAATAACACTCACACTCCTGCACTTAAAAGGAGCTACACACCTTATTCTTACACAAAACACTCCAAATAATCCAGACACCATCGATATTCATCACCTCACTCCACTAGAAAACAAAAATAGGAGTGAGACAATCTCTATGACTCTACGAGTTTGTGAGCCACAACAGAGTGCTCACTAAAAGTCTTCACTTTGGCATAGATTGTTATACACTCAACTCTTTAAAAACCGTCTCTATAAAAACCAATTTAGATGACTATGAGAGAATCATATACCCTCGAGAGCACATACAAAATATAAGAAGCCTTTTAGAACTTATCACACAAGACATTAATGTTATGTGTAAAGTTCTTCTAACAATACTTTGTGAATCTGCACATGTTTGGTATCATAGTCTCAAACCTAGTTTTATTCTTCAGTTTTATGATCTCAGCTCCAAACTAATCTCTCGCTTCAACACAAGTATTCTTGCAAAAAAAAAAAACCACCACAAAACTCTTTAAAGTCATATAGTGAGAAGATAAAAGTACTAAAGCCTATCTCCAACATTTCAACAAATAAATGCTTAATGCGAAAAGACTTCTTGAACTCATAGTTATAGAAACTGTAATTAGTGGAGTATACAATACTCCCTTTAGGAAAAGTTCTAAACCATCCTTAATGAAATCTCTTCGGTATAAAACACACAATAAAAAACTGATCAAGGAGGAAGAAGCTAGCATGACCAGACAAGGTCACCAACATTTTTATGTATCTTTATCATGCTATTAGTCTCCAATAAGAGTATCTAAAGGAAACACCAAGGGGCACATTCATGATTGTCTAACATTTCTCGAGCTTATGACCACGCCTCTAACCACTACACGGACAGAGGTGCTAACTATTATTCAAGGAAAATACTTCCTACAACATCCATCTCCAATGAAAGATGGTTCAAACACAATAAAAAAAAAACCCAACTATTTATTTCACCATGACAACAGGTATGACACAGAAGAGCGTCACACACTAAAAAAATAGATAAAATGATTAATCACTAGAGGTTACTTTTACCAGTTTGTGAAAAAAAAAACCAAAGCTAAGAAGAAAAGTTTTCACTCTTACATAACTACCTAAGATCGAATAATCCACCATAGATTAAACTTATAGATTCGAACCTCCATCTTTTATGTCTTTCAAATAAAATGATATTTTGTTTTAACAGAATTAGCACTATGCATAACACAGTTTTACGCTCATGAATAGTAGCATTATTCTATGTATAACTCGGTTTTAATATTCATGAATAGTAGTACATTACTATTCATGAATAATATTCGTTATTTTTTAAGGCTCATTCTAATTGAGCTTCACATTTAATTTACTTTTCCATGAATATTACTAATGGTTAATGGCTTGTAAATGGCAGGGAATGTAAGTGATGATAGCTAGTCAATCTCCTAATCATATATATGTACATCTATTTTTTTAAGTCACCACATGTCTCCAGGTCTCTCTGATCAATTTCTCTAGGTTTTTGTAACCATGCCTCCAAGTCCTTATGACCATATTTCTCTATTTCTCCATATCTTTATAACCATTATCTTCGGGTCTTCGTGACCATGTCTTTAGGTCTGTGTGACCATTGTCTCTAAGTCTTTATACCCATTGTCTCCAGGTCCTCGTGGTTAACTATCTCTAAGTCCTTGCAATTACTGTATCTAAAAGGATCAATAGGTATTTATCCATAAAATATTGACAAAAATATCCCAACAAGTAGACATTTAAAGGCATGCCTCTATAAGTGACACTTTTATGCAAGTATAGCCACAAAAGGTTAATTTTACACTACAAGTATTTTATCCCCCTCTTTAACTATTTAAAGTCTTCCAAACATGTATGTTTACAAAACTTTAAGAGGGCAAATAATAATACAACAACAAAAAAAACTTAGGCGGGCTAAGCCTAACCGAGTCCCACAACAGTCGGTTCGGTCGTGATCCAACCGAGTTTAACACACTTGGTTGGGCCATGACCTAATCGAGATCCAGTATCTCTCTTGAGTAGGAGAGAGAAAAGGTGATGAGACTATTCATCTCTCTCTCTCTTTTTCTTCCTTTTATTTCCTTAATTTCTCTCTTTTACCTTGACTTGGTCTAATCGAGGCTCGTTTGCTATTAATGAATAGTAAATACTATACATTAATAATATTTATTATGTAAAGTTTATTTCTTTTTAATAATAAAAAAAACAAAACATTAATAATATTTATTATGTAAAGTTTATTCATACTTTACAAAGCTCATCTTGTTTAGAATGAGTCTTCGGTACTATTCATTAATAGTACTTTTCAACCAAGCCGAGCTGTGAGGCTTGGTTAGGATGAGCTACCAGGTAGCTCTCTCTCTCTCTCTCTCTCTCTCTCTCTATTTCCAATTTTTCCTCCTTTACCTTAACTCTGTCTAACCGAGGCTCATTCACTATTCATGAATAATGTTTACTATGCAATTTTATTTATACCCTGCAAAACTCACCTTGTTCAGAACGAGTCTCCAATACTATTCACTTTTCAACTTAACTGATCTTTGAGGATCGGTTAGGACGGGCTACCAGGTAGCTCTCTTTTTCCTTACCTTGGTCTGATCAAGCTTATCTCGCCTTAGTTTACTATTCATGAATAGCAGTATTTGCATAGTACTATTTTTTATTATTCATGAATAATGTTTTCCTATATTTTTCGGATATTTCTCAAGTTATATATTCTTTGATTTTGAAAGAGTGAGTGAGAGAGAGAGAGAGAGAACGAAGAGGAGGATAAATCTAGAGATCCTACACATACCATCTCTTCATTACACGAAAAACATATTAAACGAGAGAGACAACACATATCTCTTTTCCATATAAAAAATGTGTATTTTATTTTCTTTTATCTTTACATGCTTATCACTTTATAAAACAAAATTAAATATAAATTTAAGTATTAAAATGTTCATTGTTTCACGAGAAACTTGTTTTACATATATAACTTAGGTTCAAATCTCAACCAGAAAAATTCAATTTTTTTTGTGAAACTTTTCCATGATTTCATCATATCATTATTAGATGTTTTGTGTTTATGAAACAATGATTTGTGATTTTTGCTATAATATTTTTTCCCTTGATGTTTTAGTTTCTTTTAATTAATTAATTTAATGTTTAGATAGTACCATTATTTACCACCTAATCATCGGAAAATGGAGATCAACCAATTGATTATTAACTAATCAATTATAGGGATGCCAAACTACTTTTTGATGATTTCTTTTATATGAAGGGGCTCCACACTTGATCATTATAGTATTATCTTCGTAAACAAGACGCTGAAAATTAAATCAAGTTTCGAATTACAAATGCTTTTAAAAAAACACAAAAAAATAAAAAGATACAAAAAAAAAAATAATACAAAACTAGCTATATTTTTTTATTAGATTATTTTCATGATAAAATAGTTCCGGTCTTAATATTTGTTTAGAAGTGTAATACAAATTGTATTTCAAAGTGTTTTTTCTTAGAAATACATTAAAATAATAACTTTTATTTTTTAAAATTTATTTTTAATATCAGCATATCAAAATTATTTAAAAATATAAAAAATAATTTAAAACTAAAAAAAATAAATAAAAACAAAAAACAATGTTGTACCAAATACCAAACATGACATTATTTTATGTATGGAATGGTTACGTCTTCAGAATATCAGTGTTGTGGTTGTTTGTTTGAGCACTTAAAATAATTTTAATCAATCAACTTCCTCTAATGTTCTAATTACAGCATTTTGGGTGCGAGCCTTCCAAGTTTCATATTGCAGGTGAAAAATACATATTTGTTTTTCTTACCAGAGAATGTTTATGTTGTAAGAAGTTTCTAGATCTATTTATTTAATTTTTAATATTTTATCAAGTTATTTTATTGAATTTTTTAAAATTATTTCAATAAAGAATATCCCATAACATCAGCCGGGGGATGTTTAGAGAGGGATGTTTAAGAGCGTAATAACAGTTACCCTTTAAAATATTTTTTACTTAGAAAAACATTAAAAAATTAATTTGAAATAAAAAAATCAAATTAAAAAAAAGGTTAAAACTCATATTAAAATGGAGACTTAGGGCCTGTTTGTTATTAAAGCTTTTTGCAAAATTTGAAAATTTTTTTTTTTATTAACTCAATTAATATGTTTTTTCATTTTGTGTGCTAATGTCAAAAATAATTTTTAAAATAAAAAATATTATTGGCATGTATTTTGACACAAAAAATCATTTGAAAAACAACTACAATCACACTGTCAAACATACTCTTAATCTTGTATTAATGCTTGCGTACTAGATAGTAAAATGCTTTTCGGTTAATGTGTTATTAATTATTAATTTCATATGCATAACCTTGTTTTTAGGGAAAAAGGAATAATTATTATAATAATTAGTTATATGTGTTAATTTTAAAAAATAAAATAAAATATTATTTTAATATATTTTTAAATAAAAATTATTTTAAAAAATATCAACGATATTATTGCCTATCATTTCCTCACATTAATGTAATGGTTGCAATAAATAGGAGAGGGAGACCTTATTGTAGGACCCAGCCCACGTTTTCCGAATTGATGAATTGTTGTTGGAATTTTATTCTAAGGTACAATACAATCCTCATATCATATCCTTGTATTTATTCGACCGGCAAGCCATAAACGTGCTGTGCTGTACATGCATTTTGCAATAATTGTGGGTTCAAGTGTCTTTGTATTTGTATTTAAAGAGCATTTTTAAAAGTTTTTTATTTTAAATTATTTTTTATGATTTTATATTATTTTGATGTAATAATATTATAAATATTTTTTTAATATATTATTTTGATATATTTCCAAACAAAAAACACTTTGAAAAACAACCGCTAGTATTGTGATGTAAAGTGTTTTTTTTTAAAAGTGATTCTTTACTTGAAAATGTATTAAAATATTTTTTTAAAAAAATTTCAAATCATAAAAAAACACTAAAAAAATAATATCAATTTGATACTTAATTTTTTTTTCAAGGTAAGTATATTTAAAAAAAATCTCCTAAAAGCAAAAGTTGTCATCCTCTTTAAAAAATACTTAAGTTTAGAACACAAGCTTATTATTTGTCTTCCTCAATCTTTATTTTTAAGGATCTTGTCCATCCAACCACAAATTAAATTTTTTTATTATGATAGTTTTTCTAGTTGAAGTTTTAAAAAATAAATTTCAAAAAAGTTATAAATTATAGTATTTTTTTAATTAAAAATTCTATAAAATTATGATTTCTATTGTTGAATTAGATTTGAAGTGCCTCACGATATACAACATCTCAACATATGAATTAAATTTAAATTAGTATTTTTTTAAATTAGATTTAAATTAGTATTTTTTTCCATAAATCCTTTGACCGGCTAATCTTCTAAAAAAAAACACGTAGCCAGCGGAAGCTTCCTCCTAAATTTATGGCTCATTACATGGGTCCATTTGTCAAGCAGTAGCATTATCTGACTCAAAGACCTTAGTATGATTTTCAGCAGAGGAGAGAGAAAAAGAAAAGAGGGAAGAAAAGGAAAAGGAAAAGAGGGAGAGGGAGAGATGGGTGTTTCTTTCTTCGTGGACTAAACCCCTGTTCGTCTCTCTAGTCCTTTTATTTCCTTTTCTCTCCCCTCGTTAATTGAAACAGCAGATTTTCTCTCTCTAAAACAAGCTTTCTTTTGTTTCTCTTCGCCTTTAGCACTCTCTTCCCCCTTGTTTCTTGATCTGCAACTATTTAGCTTCAGGTTTGCTCATGCACCTGCTCAAATGGGTCATTGCTATTTTTGCTAAAGACGGGCCTGCCTCCTGGTTTCAGGTTGCCCTCTTCTCTTTTGGGTTCTTTATTTTCTTGTTTCTTGGTTGATGGCTTTTGTCTTGCTGTAACGTTCTTGCAAATCATTGACTTTTCTTTTTCTTTTTCTTTTTCTTTTTCGTTTCTTGTGGAGTTTTAAGGTTCTTGCTATTTCAAAGATTTTTTTTTCTTGTTTTAGCCGGACAAACCATTCAATTTTCAGGATCTTTTGTAAATTTTGTAGCTTTAAATGAATGTAGATTTGTTCCTATGTGCATCCTTCTGTTTGTTTAAATATTTATTCATTTCCTTATGAGGTTTCAAGTTTGCATAATCCGGGGATGAAAGATTTGAAAAATCCAATTTTGAATACGAATGCCTTTTATGGGACGTGGTGTTCTTGAATTCTAATGAATGAAGTATGATTCTTTTTTTATTTGTGCTGAGTTACAACAATGATGTTATGTACTGTTGCAAGTTGACAAATGCATCCTATATTTTGTTTGTTAAATTAGGCCTTAGAAGAAAGAATTGCCTATTAGCAGGACCAGTTGGTTTCTGCATTTAAAGCAAGATTTGGGGGTTGTTCTTTTCTAGGTATATTGAATCAGCTACACAAGTGCTTTCGAGATCAAATCTTGAGAGATGACACGGGGAAGGATA
This sequence comes from Populus deltoides, assembly GCA_015852605.2. Lineage (NCBI taxonomy): Eukaryota > Viridiplantae > Streptophyta > Magnoliopsida > Malpighiales > Salicaceae > Populus > Populus deltoides. The sequence continues at coordinate 17,990,808 of CM027572.2, read as the reverse complement.
AGAGCAAGGCTCCGGCGGAGCCATCTCCACCCGTTCTCTTGCTTAAGGCCAAATGCCAACAACAGTGAGGAGCCGCATCCTTTACTAGGGCCTGGGTTCTCCAGAATTGTTCATTGCAACCAACCCCATAAGCACCAGAAAAAACCCTTGAAATACTGCTCAAATTATATATCTACCACCAAGTACAATATAGTTACATTCTTGCCCAAGGCACTGTATGAACAGTTCCATCGGCTTGCTAACCTCTATTTCCTAGTTGCTGCAGTTCTTTCACTTACAGATGTTGCCCCATTCTCGCCTCTGAGCATGATTTTACCGTTGGCTTTTGTTGTTGGCCTTAGTATGGCAAAAGAAGCTCTAGAAGATTGGCGCAGGTTTACGCAGGATATGAAGGTTAATAGTCGGAAAGCTAGTGTTCATAAGGGCGGGGGTGTTTTTGGTTATAAGCCATGGCAGAAGATTCAGGTTGGTGATGTGGTGAAAGTGGAAAAAGACCAGTTTTTCCCTGCTGATTTGCTTCTGTTGTCAACTAGTTACGATGATGGGATTTGCTATGTGGAGACTATGAACCTAGATGGTGAGACTAACTTGAAGGTTAAGAGATCATTGGAGGTAACCCTGCCTTTGGAGGATGATGAGTCTTTCAAGAACTTTACAGGAATAATAAAGTGTGAAGATCCAAACCCCAATCTTTACACCTTTGTTGGTAATTTTGAGTATGAACGTCAGGTTTATCCTCTTGACCCTACTCAGATTCTTCTTAGAGATTCAAAGCTCAGAAATACAACTTATGTATATGGAGTTGTGATATTCACTGGTTTTGATAGCAAAGTCATGCAGAACTCAACAAAGTCTCCTTCAAAAAGGAGCAAAATAGAGAAAAAAATGGACAAAATTATATACATCCTTCTCAGCCTTCTTGTACTGATTTCATCCATTAGTTCAATTGGCTTTGCTGTGAAGATAAAGTTTCAAATGCCAGAGTGGACGTACATGCAACCCAGGAATGATAATAATTTGTATGACCCTGACAATCCTGGCAAGTCTGGGGTAGCACATTTGATCACTGCTCTCATCCTTTATGGGTATTTAATACCCATTTCTCTCTATGTCTCAATTGAGATTGTGAAGGTGTTTCAAGCAAGGTTCATTAACCAAGACATACACATGTATGATGAAGAAACTGGCAATACTGCTCAAGCACGAACATCAAACTTAAATGAGGAGTTGGGTCAGGTCGACACTATCCTCTCTGATAAAACTGGCACCTTGACCTGTAATCAGATGGATTTTCTAAAGTGCTCCATTGCTGGTACTGCATATGGTGTGCGCTCTAGTGAAATTGAGCTTGCTGCAGCAAAACAGATGGCTATGGATCTTGAGGAGCAGGATACACAAAATACTAATGTTTCGAGGCACGGAAAAAGTGCACGTGAGGAGGATAGCAGAGGAGGTCCAGAAATTGAACTCGAGAGTGTCATCACTTCTAAATGTGAAAATGATCAGAAGCCAGCAATAAAGGGATTTAATTTTGAGGACAGCCGGCTCATGGATGGAAATTGGTTGAATGAACGAAATCGAGAGGTCCTTTTGCTATTTTTCAGGATACTAGCAATATGTCAGACTGCCGTTCCTGAGCTGAATGAAGAGACTGGTATGTTTACATATGAAGCAGAGTCACCTGACGAAGCAGCCTTTCTTGCTGCAGCAAGAGAATTTGGTTTTGAATTTTACAAAAGAACTCAATCAAGCGTGTTTATTCGTGAAAAATATGCACACCCAGGACGATTGATTGAAAGGTGAGGTTGCAAATTGACAATTCCAAGTTTATTTAGCCCTTTTGTCCATCACTCCCTTTGATTAAAGGTATCTTAACATCTTAAATGTATCTTGGCAATCTTGCAGAGAGTTCAAGATTCTCAATTTATTGGAATTTACAAGCAAAAGGAAGCGAATGTCTGTAATTGTGCGGGATGAGGATGGTCAAATTTTACTCCTGTGCAAAGGTGCTGATAGGTTAGGCTCACAACTGTCTCTTACATGGTCTTTTGTAATCTTTAGCAATCGATGCATAAAGCATCTAGAACCTTCTACCATGTTCTTTAATAGGAAATTTAAGGGAAAAATGTAGAAAACTTTATTTTTATCTTTGCAATCCATTTGAATTATGCAGTGTAATATTTGATCGACTATCAAAGAATGGAAGAATATATGAGGAAACTACTGTTAAGCATTTGAATGAATATGGAGAAGCTGGGTTGCGTACACTGGCACTTGCTTATAAAAAGCTTGATGAGTCCGAGTATTCTGCATGGAACAATGAGTTTGTCAAAGTCAAAACTTCTATGAGCACTGATAGAGAAGCAATGCTTGAGCGAGTTGCAGATATGATGGAAAAGGATCTGATTCTTGTTGGTGCTACTGCCGTGGAGGACAAATTGCAAAAAGGGGTACATGATATAATTGTCTTGGAGACATAATTAACATATTTCTTTTTGATACATTTCTGCTTATTTCCATTTTATTCACTCACCAGGTGCCCCAGTGCATAGACAAACTTGCACAAGCTGGTCTCAAGATTTGGGTTTTGACAGGGGATAAGATGGAAACTGCAATCAACATAGGGTTTGTCTCTTAGAGTCTACCTTCAAGGTTCCTTGTAATCTATGTCAATTTTATTTCAGAAGCTATAATTCCCTGTTTTGTGCATGATGCAGATTTTCATGTAGTTTACTCCGCCCGGGCATGAAGCGGATCTGTATAACTGTAATGAACTCAGATGTGGTAGGTCAAGACTCAAAGCAGGTGATATACTTGGCCAAAGGGTACAGCATTTTCCTTTCAGGGACTTGATTTCCTTTTATGCCTGAGTTTTTTGCCTTTCATCACCACACAGGCTGTGAAAGAGAATATTTTGATGCAAATCACCAATTCCTCTCAAATGGTCAAGCTGGAAAAGGATCCACATGCTGCATTTGCGTTAATTATTGATGGAAAATCTTTATCCTATGCTCTAGAGGATGATATGAAGCATCATTTCTTAGCGTTGGCTGTTGGCTGTGCATCTGTCATATGCTGTCGTGTCTCTCCCAAGCAGAAGGCACTGGTATGAAACTTTTTCCCCTTAATTAGTGGACTTTCTTCCAGAATGTATTTTCTTGTCTTGAATCATCAAATTGACAGTGCCCTTATAGAGAGATATGCATTCTTTTGTTGGGTTTTAATTTGTTCAATTTGTTGATACAGGTAACAAGATTAGTAAAGGAAGGAACTAAAAAAACCACATTAGCGATAGGTGATGGTGCAAATGATGTTGGGATGATTCAAGAAGCTGACATTGGAGTTGGCATCAGTGGGGTGGAAGGTATGCAGGTTGGTAACATGTCTAACTAATTCTTCTGGCATGCAGCCTCTTAAAAATGATATTGCCTTTTCCTCCGAGGAGAAATCTTTGTACCTTCTATGCTCACCTGCTGTTATTTCCAGCTGTTTCTAGGCAGTATCTGTCACTTAAAATTTCATGTCCTGCTGATATTTAAATTGGGTTGGACACGTAACATCATGCTTGTCTGCCATCTTTGGTCTCAAATTGGAACTAAGATCAAAATATTATGCTGAGCCTTTGCTTTCTTTATCCATTCCAACTTCACCATTTTCTCATAACTTCTTGTGGTTGTTGAGTGAAGAAACAGAGCATCAAGCTTTGCTTATATGCAAGCTTCTAATTTTCCAGTGAAGCTTACGTATTTTCAAATGGATTTACAGGCTGTGATGGCGAGTGATTTTTCTATTTCCCAGTTTCGGTTTCTTGAAAGACTTTTGGTAGTCCATGGACACTGGTGCTACAAGAGAATTGCACAGATGGTAATAATCAAGAGACTATATCATGCTTCCTTTTATGCATTTGATATGTTTGCATCCACTGCACTGACGTGTACACCACATGCTTAGCTATTCTCTTTTTGTTGTTTCATTGAATGGGTTCTTTTGCTTTCAGATTTGCTATTTCTTCTACAAAAATATAGCATTCGGCCTTACGCTTTTCTACTTTGAGGCATTCACGGCCTTTTCTGGGCAGTCAGTTTACAATGACTGGTACATGCTATTGTTCAATGTCATTCTTACCTCATTGCCTGTCATTTCACTTGGAGTTTTTGAACAAGATGTGTCTTCTGAGGTCTGCTTGCAGGTTAGTCCCATTAATTACTTAGCTAATTCTAATGCAATTTTTGTACCAGTTATCTCTCTGCTACAAAAATAATGCTATTTCCCCATTATGCAGTTCCCAGCATTGTATCAGCAAGGGACCAAAAACTTGTTTTTTGATTGGTATCGAATACTTGGGTGGATGGGTAATGGTTTGTATTCCTCTCTTGTCATTTTCATCCTAAATATCGTGATCTTTTATAACCAAGCATTCCGTGCTGGAGGCCAAACTGCTGATATGGCTGCTGTGGGTGCTACAATGTTCTCCTGCATCATCTGTGTTGTGAACTGCCAGATTGCGCTCACGATGAGCCACTTTACATGGATACAACATCTCTTTGTCTGGGGAAGCGTTGCCACTTGGTACTTGTTTCTGTTACTTTACGGTCTGATGCCTCCATCTTATTCGGGGGACGTCTACAGACTTTTAGTTGAAGTTCTTGGTCCGGCACCCATCTACTGGAGTACCATCCTCTTGGTAACAGTCGCATGTATTGTGCCTTACCTGGTTCACATATCATTCCAAAGATGTTTCAATCCAATGGATCATCATATCATCCAAGAAATCAAGTACTATAAGAAGGATGTTGAGGACCAACACATGTGGAGAAGGGAACGATCCAAGGCAAGACAAGAAACGAAGATTGGGTTCACAGCAAGGGTAGATGCAAAGATCAGACAATTCAAAGGGAAGCTGCAGAAGAAGTCCTTGGTTTCGCAAAATTGTATGCCTTCCCCATCTTAATATAAAATCAAGTCTATATTTTTTTTTTCCGGTTGTTCTTGGAAAGTTTTTAGGGTTTTCGGCCTTAGGCTTTTTGATTCGTTTCTTAGCAATTCTTTGTCCGGTTGTAGTGGGTTCGTGCTCCCCAGTTCATTTCACAGAAAGCAATCCAGTATTGTATGTACACTAACTGTATGGTTTGAGAAGTTAACAGCTTGTGAAAATAGTTGAAATTTTATTGTCTTTGCTTCCTTGTCTTCTCCATGTACCCTTCTTCCTGTATAAAAATACACTATGAGTTGATTGACATCTCTGAATCTGCTATTAACTTTCTATATTTTTTTACACTCATAAAATGTCTCTTCACCATGTTGGTTAAAAACTTTGTAGTCACCATGAGAAATAAGGGAAGGAAAAACATAAAATGACCATTCAGGTGTAATGCAAATATTACAATTACAAGGTATACTTAAAAAAGGTTAGGTAAATCGTTGTTTAAATCCACAATATTGAATTGTTTTATATTTTTGTTCTCATACTTTTTTTTTTAATTGTAGTTTTCCATTCTTGATTTCATGATCATTTTGTTAAAATTTATGAATGAAAAAAAAACATTAATAGAGAACCAAAATGTAAAACGAGAAACTGTATAACTAATTTCAAATTTGGTAGAAAGAGTTCTCTTGGTATTTAACAGACCAGCTTAGTTTAGACAAGTTTATTGTCCTGCGTTTAGCAGCAGGTTAATATCAATTTTTTTAATTAAAAAATATTAAGAATATAGAGAATGACCTAAATTACTTGGATCCAGCAACCATGCCTCCACAAGCTACCATTTCCACTATGGACCAAGCAAGGCCTGAGCTTGGCAGCCAGCATGGTGGGGGAGCCTGGAGCCTTTATCTTGTGATGAATAAACAAACAACTGCACAAGGCTAGAATATGCAAGAGTATATATAGAGATTACATTTGCTCTCCCTCTCATTCACAGGTATGATATTGTAAGCCTTCTCTCTAATGAACCCATCACAATTAAGGTAGAATATGAGTGGAAGCCACCAAGATGCAACCAGTGCAAAGTGTTTGGTCATTCTTGCCCTACTCTGCCCCCGGATTTAGGCGAAACCAGATTAGAAACAAGTTTGCCCTATGAACAACCAAAACCATAAAGTCCCCACCCATCCCCATCCCCAATAGCTCCCCCTGTCTTGGCAGAAACCACCTCCCTTAAGTCTAAACACAAACCATTCACCTTAGGCTACATATACAGTAACCAAACACACCTCCCATTTGCACACTTCCACCCCCCTCAAACACCAACAACTTACGTATTAAGGCCCAACCAAAACAGTATACCAAAGAACACCTAATGATAAAAGACTTGGGATCAAGTCATGAATCAGGTAATGACATTCTTGCTATTAAAAAAATTCACCTACCCATTTTTGGTATTGAGGATTGTATAGTAAGCAGAATGGACACCTTTAGAACTCAAAAAGAGGCCTCAACTTTAACCAAAGATCTAACCACACACACCTTGGAACAATTAAGCCATCACAAAGAACACCAAGATGAGTCTCCCTTTTCTCCCTCAGTCACAAAGAAGAAAGGAGGTAAGAAACGTAAAGAGGCTAAGGGCCTTTAACTTTTGTTACACTCAACCCCCCGATGAATAAATATTTAGTATATAAAGTTGGAACATTAAAGGCCTTAATGGAAAAAAAAATAGAAAATGGTTTAAGAGTGGATCAACAAAAACATACTTGATATCATAGGTTTATTGAAAACTAAAATAGCCTCCAGCTACATGAATACAGTAGAAGTTGGATTAGGATTACATAATTGGAAATTCATATCTAATGTCAGTCCTATTAACCATTGTCGCATATTAGTTGGTTGGAACCCTAAAAAACTCCATTTAGAATGCACACACAAAACTCAACAATGGATTACTTGTGACACAACCTTCCCAAACAACTTCCTTAAAATAACCTTCATATATAGACATAATACCTTAGCTGAAAGAGAAGTCATATGGATTCATATCAGCTTTCAAAGCCCCTAGAATTCCATTTTTCCCTGGATCTTAATGGGGGATTTTAATGCTACCATGAGACCAAGTGATCGAGTAAAGGAGAGTACAATATGGCACAACCACCATAATGATTTCATCAATTGTACTCAATAAGCCAAACTCATGCAAATTCCCTACTCGGGCATGAGATACACTTGGCATAATGGCCAAACAGGGGACAATATCATATAGAAGAAGCTTGATTGGATATTAGGGAATCCCTCATTTCATAGCCAATAGCCAGCTGCTCATTCTCACTTCATGCCAAAGAACCTATTAGATAACAATGTCATGATACTCAAGCTTGATCCTCTAAACCACAGACTGTGCTCCCCATTCATAATCCTGAATTTATGGGCTGATCATAAAGACTTTCTCCCTGCAGTTAACTTTGTCTAGCATACACCAATTCAAGGAAATATAATGTATCAGCTCACTTCCAAGCTTTGACCACTGAAGAACCATCTAAAAACTTTTCATAAACACCACTATAGCCATATCTCTAGTAGACTGACCAAATCCAAAGAAGAATGAGATATAGTTGAACTACAGTTGGATCAGAATCCAATAGGAAATGAGCTGAGGATAAACGAAAGGAGACTGGCTAGGAAATACAAACAACTTTGTGATGATGAGAAAGCCTATTTCAAGCAAAAATCTAGAGTCCAATGGCTTCATGTTGGGGATAAGAATACCAGCTTCTTCCAAAAATCCCTGATTTATTGGCAAAGCCGAAACAAGATCCACTCCTTGAAGAATGCATCGGGTAACCTCATTAATGATTAGTAGGGGATGGGCAGAGTGGCTATTGATTACTATAAGGATCTCTTTTCAACACCCATCCCACCATCAGGACATAATACATCCCAGTACTTCCCTCCACCCTAAAATGGAGTAGAACTGGATAAGCAAATTACTAATAAGGAGATCAAATAAGCTCTGAACTCTATCTTAGATGATAAGGCTCTAAGGCCGAATGGCTACACTGCATTGTTCTTCAAATGCAACTGGGCCATAATAAGAGAAGATTTCAAAGTAGCTATCAGGTACTTCTTCAATCATCCCTTTATATCCTGGTGTGTTAATGCCACAAGCATAGTGCTAGTTCCAAAAACTAAGACTCTCTCTTACATGAATGATTATCGACCAATAGCATGCTACAATGTCATATAGAAATGCATCTCTAAAATCATAGTGCCTAGATTGAAGACAACCCTACTAGACATCATATGTCCCCCCTAGTCAGCTTTCATTCCAGGAAGACAAATTTTAGATGCTATACTACTGTCCCGAGAGCTGCTTCATAATTACCATCTGTCAAAAGGCCTTGTTATATGTGTATTAAAGGTAGATATCAATAAGGCATTTGATACAGTAAGCTGACAATTCATCATAGAAAGGCTGAAGGCTACTGGCATCCCATCAACTATGGTAAACTGGATTGAAGTATGCATTACCATGCCTCACTTCTCCATTAACCTAAATAGGGAATTACATGGATTCTTCAAATCCAATAAAGGAATTCAATAAGGGGGACCCTTTGTTACCCTATCTTTTTATTCTAGCAATGGAGGGGTTGGGTGACATATTGAGGAAAGACACACAACATCCCGACTTCATCCATCACTGGAGATGCAAGGAGAATGCTATCATACACCTCAACTTCGTGGATGACTTAATGATGTTCTATCATGCTGATCAAAACTCAGTATGAATCCTTAAACACTCACTTGAAAAATTTGTTATACTTTAAGGACTTTCAATTAATCATACCAAAAGTTCCCTTTACTTGTCAGAGGTGGATGGGTAGCTTCAGGAATCAATCCAGCAGCAACTGCGATTCCAGCAGAAAGCACTTCCTATGAAATATCTAGGAGTCCCCTTCATCACAACCCTCCTAATACACAGAAATTGCCTGTCATTGGTGGAGAGAATCACTTCTAGAATCAAGTTATGGACCTCCTCATCGCTCAACTATGCAGGAAGGCTCCAACTCATCAAATTAGTCTTTTTCTTAATTCAGGAATACTGTACTACAATTTTCATTCTTCCTTAAACTACAATCAAGAAGTTGGAAAGTAGCCACATTAAAACATATATCCTTTGAAAAGACACCTTCTTCAATGCATTAGGAGCCAAGGTAGCATGGGCATCAATATGCTTCTCCAAAAAAGAAAAAAGTCTGGGAATAAAACGATTGCACACATGGAATAAAGCAGCCACATTAAAACATATATGGCATCTCCTAACAGATCAGCAGTTAATATGGTCTACCTGGATTCAAACCAATCTTCTTAGATGATGCTTCTTTTTTACCATCAAAATGCCTTTTAACCCTTCATGGTCTTGGAGAAAGATCTTGCAAAGTAAAAAATGGTGCAGAGGGTAGATGATTGCATGTATTGGAAATAGGGAAGCAACATCCTTGTGGTATGACTATTGGCTACCAGAAGGAAAAAGAATATGTGACTTCCTTCCTTATAGGATATTTTCCTCCACAGGATTACCATGAAATGCCAAGGTGGTTAATATCATCGACAAGGAAAGATAGAAATTTTGAAGAAGCCAGCAAGACCTTCAGTCTATCTAGAATGCTATAACAATCAAACTAGCTTCAAACAAAAATGATCACCTAGTTTGGAAAGAGAATAATAAAGGAAAATTCACTATAGACTCGGCTTGGGACATGATTAGGGAATCTAGACCCCCTAACACCATCCACCATCTCCTATGGTACCTTGGACATATTCCACGACAAGCTTTTATCTTATAGCTAGCCTTCCAGAATAGGCTACAAATCATGAACAATCTTTATAGAGTAAGGATAACAAACAGCTAAACATACATACTATGTTGTAGACAAAATGAAACGCATGATCACTTGTTCTTTCAATGCCACTACACCAAATCAATTTGGGAAGCCATCTCAAGACAGTCTGGAATCTAGTGACCCAATATGCAGTGGAAAAACCTTCTACAATGGACAACTACAAACTTCATGAAGAGGAAGAATATAACACGCATCATAGCTCGGCTAATCCTCTCTACCACAATATATTACATTTGGTTTGAAAGGAATAATAGGATTTTTAGCAGCAACCTCCATTCTCCTGAAAATATCAGCACCGAGATCCTCCACCTCATTAGGATTCATTTGGCAAACATAGGCACCAAATGGCCAATCTCAGACGTAATCCAAGAGACAGGGAACATGCAGAACCCATAATGCATTCCATCAGACTTCAAGATCCAGCTACGTATGTCCATTTCCTTTTTGTGTAATGTTAGGCCTGTGAGGTGGAAATGACATATAGGCCTTCTAGGGCAAATATGCCTCTTTTTCCCCTGTTGCATGTATTTCTTTCTTAGACATAAAAGATTTCAGTAGTGGTAAGGTTTTTTTTCTCCTGTTTTATTAGTCTAGGGCATGCTCCTTGGATTTTGTAAATACCCTTTATTCAATACATCTTAACTTTCCAAAACCCAAGTCTACTTGAATAATAATAATAATAACAATAGCAGCAACAACAACAACAACAACAACTATGTCAAACTCAAATGTTTTAGGTCAGGCAACATGCCAGACCCACATTACCTTGGTCTGGCAAACATGCCTGACCTTAATAATAATAATAATAATAATAATAATAATAATAATAATAAATAGTAATTGTGATTGTGATATAAATAATAACAACAACCATGTCAGACCCAAGTGTTTTGGGCCTGACAAACCATGCCATAACTAAGGTGCTTAGGTCTGACAACCATGTCTAATCCAAGTTTAGTTCGGTCTGGCAACATATCAGGCCCATGTTTACTTGAATAATCATAACAACAACAACAACAACAACAACAACAATAATAGTTAATAGTAATTTGTGATTGTGATAATAACAACAACAACTATGCTAGACCTAAGCGTCTTGGGTCTGGCAAACCATGCCATACCCAAGGTGCTTGGGTCTGATAACCATACCTAATTCAAGTTTAGTTGGGTCTGACAACATGCCAGACCTATGTAACACGACCAAAAGATTGATATTTTCTCCCAAGTGTAGAAGTGTCGAAGTAATAAATAACCTAGCAAGACCAGGATCGAACCACAGGAAGGTTAACTATATAAATTAACAACAACAACAACAACAACAATAAGTTAAAGAGGACTTTGAGATGTAAGATTAATGTGAGGATTAAACACTGATAAAAATAAATATCAAGGTTAGAGGATCCACTAATGGTATTTCAAATAAGTATGGTATAAACTCTTATTATTACTCAACTGAAAATCACACACAAAGGAGGTTTCAATCAGATTATAAATTGTTAACATGATTACATTAGTTATCTCATTCGAATAATGCTAATACTTGTAAATGTTGTCAGGCATTTATGATTATAACTTATGTTAACAACAAATCAAGTTCCTTTCATAGCACAAGTGTCGGTTATACCATATGGTTTGGGCTATGAAAGTGCCAAGTATTTGTTGTACCAAGGATTATACAACATAAATCTAGATTAACCATTTAACAAGCAAAGTATTAAAAGTGAACAAGATAACAAATATAAAACATGTTAGTATTAAACATTAAAATCCATGTTGAGTTTATACTATATTTATCCCTACACCATTAGTGTAACTTTTTCACCTTGATATAATAAACTTAGCTAAATATAATGAAAAAGAGAAATATAGATAAACAAGATAAGAACATAAATAAGATATAAGTTAACTAAATAAAGGAAAGGAAATGAAAAGTATAAACAAGAGATTAATATAAACAAAACTTAAGCATTACAAAAGAGAGAGCAAGAATATGATCTTGATCTGAACACCAAGATCTTAAATGTATGGCAAATGCCTCCTTTTATAGGTCAAAATTTGAAACTATTGATTTGATGACTAATTGTTGAGTGAGTGGCCAACTCTTGACTTGGTGACAATCCTTATCTTCTTGTCTGAATAAAACGTCATTGCTAATGTCAGAATTCGAATAGACTTGAATCATGAACGTTCTAGGAAATTGTCTCAGCTTTCCAACAAAAAAAAAACCGAGGTTATTTGGACTTCTAGAACTTAAGATATGGGCTGCAGGACAGATTCGGACTTCTCCGTTGTTGCTACAATTTAGACTTGAAAACGGCCTTTTTAAATCTTGGACTCCACATGAAATTTTTAGGCCTATGTCTTAGCTTTCCATCCAAATAAAACAGACCTAAATCCAAGATTTATAGCTCTAGATATGACCCAATGACCGAACAGTGTTCCTGTTTGAACTGAATCAGCATCTCTTTTCTAAGTTTGGCGCTCTCTTTGTCATTTCAATTTCAGTACTTAAACTCATCAATCAATCCTTTCATTTATGTGATAGACCTGCATTTAAGATGAACATTTACCATAAATTAAAGGTATCTTATGGTATCAGATTTGTTATTATAAAACATGTTTAAGTTAAGGAGTTATTGATACTTCAGGTGCAAAATGATGATATAAAACCTTGAAAATTCACTTTTAAGTACTAATCACTACGCTACTTGGATCTGACAAACATGTCTGACCAAAGTTTACTTGTGTCTGATAACATGACAAGCCCATATTATTTGGGTTTGGAAAACATGTCAGACCCACATTACTTATGGCTGACAACTTTGTCAGACCCAAGCGTCTTGGTTCTAACATCAAACATAGTTATTAGACCCAAGCAAACAACAAACAAAGAGATGACAATTGTGCACTTTAGTTGTCAACTTTAGTTGTCAGGAGAGAGAAAAAAGAAAAAACACAAACAATCAATCCTTGGCGGCAATCCAACCATGATATGTCTACACGCGTCACTCCATGTTCAAAAAGGCACAACTGCACATCTAGTTATACGATGGATGGCCAAATCAGAAGCATCTCAAGCGCTTCCTTAATGGCGGGGACTCCGCCCACTCGTTGGGGCGTATGAAACACGTGTCAGCAGCTTTTTGATTAAAAAAATAAAAAAATATGATGTGAAAAATACTAAAACACCCCATGGTCATCTTAATTAACCAAAATACCCCCAAAGGCAAAGCTTCATTTTTGTCTTTTCTGAGACTAAAAACGTTATTTGCTTGTACTTGAAAATTAGAAAAACCTAGATACTCTTGTAAAAGAAAGCCAAAGAAACGTTTATCCATTCGCGAAAAGATGAGAAATTGAAAGTGAAACTATTATTACAATCCATAATGAAATGTTTTTTGATTTACAGTGATTTCCCCACACCATTTAGCTTTTGTTATAATATATTTATTTTTATTTGGTTTGTTTTTGTTTTTTTTAAGTTATTTTGGAGTGTTTTGGGGTTGGTAAGTTATTTATAAAGGTTTTTATAATGTGTGTTTAGGTGAAAATGGCTTGAAAAATAGGTTTTTAGGTCAATTCCCTCTGATTTTCTAGCCATTATTGCCTAGTAGAGAACAAGTTGCCTACTTAAAAACAAAACCCAGAAATGGATGACGCCTGTTATTAAGGTAAAAAATGTTTTTTTTAAAACCTAAGTGCATGACGCATCCTGGGTTTTTTTAAGGCCAGACACCTAACTTGTTTTTTTTTTTTCCTTTTTTATTGATTTTTCTCAACTTCATCCTTAAAAATGGGTTTTAGTTTATTTTTTATTGACTTTTTTTTTAATTTCATCCTCTAACATTTTGTTATTTTGAATTTAGCTTTATAATTTATTTTGATTTGCTTTTTATAAATCATCATGGTCTCAAACAAACGTTCTAAAATCCAATTGAAAGTAAAAAAAAAAAAACCAATTGGTGTCAAAGGGCATTTTTATTCTTTCACAATGATTTTTTTGTTATTAGAATGTCAGCCAAGGGAAAATTTAGTTTTTGACCAAATACAAAAAATAATAAACAATTAAAAAGCACATTAAAATGACCAAAATACCCTTAAAAACAAAAAAAATTAAAATTGAAGTCATGAGGCTTTTTTGTCCTTTCATGGTAATTTTTTTGTTATTATTGAGTTAGCTTATGAGCAATTTGGTATTTGAATAAATATAAAAAAAATTATAGCTTAACCCTATTTATTGTTGATAGTTCAACTTCAGTCCTTATTCTATTGATTTTTAATTTTTGTTCTTGACTCTTTTGTAAAAGTTTTATTGGTTTTTAATTTTATCATTCAATCCAAATGATGATATTATGTTTTACAATTTGGTCCTCATTATTTTGATTTCTAATTTTTTTTAACCTTTATGTAAAAGTTATTATTCTTTTAAATTTCACCATTCAATCAAAAAATTATTTTTATTTTTATTTTTATTTTTTATATCAATTTTCATCCTCATTTTTTTAATTATTTTTAATCATTTTGATAAATTGATATTTTCAATCTCACCATTCAATCAAATATAAAATTTATATGTATTTTAATTTTCATCCTCATTTTTTTATTTGCTATTTTAAAAAAATCCTTTTGTATAATTAATTTTTTTATCCTTCAATATTTGATTGATTGCAAATTGAACTTCATAGTTTTTCTAGATATGGTGTTTCGAGTCTAATGACTTAGGTCACAAGTTTGGAAAGTTAAAATGTGTTTTTAATTTTTTTTAAAAGGGCTTTATAATTGTCTTTATTTTTTATTGGCTTATTTCAATCAAAAAAGGTTTTGGAGGATATCACGGGTTGTCATTTCCTTTTTTTTTCATTTAATTGAAATAAAACCAGCCTGAGTCGCACATTTTCTTTTCTTTTTTAAAACACGCTTGAGACATCTAAACATAACTTTTTATGAAAAAAAGGCACAAAAGTTGGTCCATGCCAAATTTCCATTAATAAAACTAGTCTAAGTCTCTGATTAAACTTGCATATGTTTTTGTTAGAGTAATAAGTTTTGGAGTGAGAATCACTTCCTTTTTGTTATTTTATTTTTCTACAAAGAAATACACCACCTCCACTCCACTATATGATCAAGCTCATTAGTAGTGTTTGGTTATTGTCTTGTAACGAAAAAAAAAACAAAGATAATAAAGATAAAATAGATAAGTATGAAATAAAGATAAAAAAAAAAAATTGTGTTTGATTGTGGTGTATAAACTAGAGTAACTGTTATTGATCATGTTTGCTTATAATGGACAAGATAATATAAATTTTTTTTTTATTTTACCTTTAATATACAGTAGTTTCAAACTTAGATATTTAAAAAATATTTAGATATTATTTTTTTTCTTTAATATAAATTTATATCGAGAGTTGAAATTAATAATATTATTATAATCGTAGTTATAAAACCTAGACTAGCTTGACGCATTGACCCAAAACCTGACTCGGATTGACCCAAAACCTGACTGACTCGAGGCTTGGACCGGTCCACTTTAAAAAAAATAGAGGAAGAATTGACATCACCTGACCCGATCAAAAACTTGGGATAAAGCACTGGTAAAAAACCTGTTGATTTTTCTTGAATTGTTTTTGGCAAAATAAGGTTGCCTTGATTTTTTAAGAAAAAAACAAATTGAGTCAACCTGGGTTGACCCTCTTATCCTGTGACCCGGTCAACCCCAAAATTGATTTTAAAACTATGATAACAATCACTTTTATTCTTATATTAACCCGAGTTGACCCTATTGACCTGTGACTCAGGCCTTGCCCCGAGTTTGACTCTTGAATCGGGTTTTAAAACTATGATAATAACCACTTTTACCATTATGTTAACTCGAGTCAATAATCAACCCGACTCATGACCTGGGGTTTGCCCTAAATTAACCCCCAAGTCAGGTTTCAAAACAATGATAACAAACCACTTTTAATATTATGTTGATTCAGGTCAACATGACTCTTAGATCTTGTCTTGGATCAACTTTCGAGTTGAGTTTTAAAAATATGATAATAATTATTTTTATCCTTTCTTGACCTGGGTCAACCTAACTTGTGACTCAGGCCTTGACCCAGATTTACCCATCGAGTTGGGTTTTAAAATTATAATAATAGTTATTTTTATCCTTACATGTCTTAGTTTGACAATTTTAGAATTGAAGGTTTTTTACAATAATATTTTAGAAATAAAAATTAATAAACATTGTTTCTACCAAACATGTTCATTTTGTATTGCATATTTTAAAAATATAAAAATTTACTTTAAAATTATTTTAAAAACATATTTATTTTTATATGTTTATCTCTTCAACTAAATATTTTTTTATTTGTATTATCTCTGTTCTTTTTATTTCAGAACAATAACAAAATACCGTGCTAAAGACTCTTTCGCATTATTAGAATAAAAGAGAAGAGACAATTAATTGGTTTAAATGTAGTAACACCTTTTATCTTTAAGAATTGAAATTATACTTCGAAATAACATGGCTCTTGAATAAATAAAAGTTTTGTTTCTTAAACATTCCGAATAACTGCTAACGTTATTTAACTTAAATGTACTTAATTAATTAATTTCTGCAAAGAAATTTTACAAATAAAACTAGTAGGAAATAATTGTATTGGCAACTTTTGGCTTCAATTATAAAGTGTCAATCTTTAATATTTAATAAATAAAACCCATAAGAGAATATCTACCAAAACGGTAAAGAGAAGGAGGAAGACGGGGAAGCAAGTATACAAATGATGTCCAATGGGCAGTATGATGGCAAAAAGATTTGAGATCTGTACAGTAGATTTTAAGTTTGAGTTAGAACGTATATTTTTTATAAGAGCTTAGGATAACTTTTGAAATCATTCATCCGGACCAAAAATACGTTGGAATTTTTTTTTTTAAAAAAAAAAAAAAGTATACAAAGGGATCTTTTGAAATAGGGAAATGTTGGAATATCTTAAATTTTTTATTTGAGAAACATCTAACCAAAAAAACGTCTTGCTCTGAGATTTATGTCAGCGTTACCAACACAGTGCACAGTGTCCCCAAATCAAAGTTTAGAAATTTAGTAACAATTTGAATCAAATATTATAACTTTTTTTTTTAAGATTAATATAGGTTTCCGGGCCAACTTGCGTGTATCTCGACTAATTTCACTGGCTCTGAAGTTAATGACCATGTAAGTTTTCAGTAACCCTGAAATTTGTGGAATTCAAATTGATAATCTTTATAAAACAAACTCAGAATCTGACTATTTGAGATATACCTTTAAGAGTTAATATTATAATTTTAATATAGAAAAAAAGGAATAGATGCATTTTTAATTCAAATTGAATAAGATAATACACATCTAATCTAAATTGAATCAATAGTTATCAATTTTAATCATGGACACAAAACTCAATGTATTAATGATTTTGAATTGAAAGCATTGAAAAAATCATGCAAAAACTAACGAATTTAGCTTAGATTATTAAACTCCTTTGATCATAACTTCTCAATTAAAAAAAAGGAAAAAAACTCGATAATAACCAACAATGTATGGTGTATAATCTAGTTATTATCATATTAAGTAATATTTTAAAAGATGTGGGAAAACTATTCTAGCTTTCTCATGCCTTTCGCTTTCTCATCTTTAATATATTATATTATTATAATTATTATATTATAATAATAATTATTATTATATTATAATAATAATTATTATTATATTATATCATATTATAATATATACTAAAATTAAATGAAACCCTAAATTTTTTTTATTTTTTTAATTAATTTTTTCATTTAGTTTAGTTTATTAATGTTAAATTTCTTTATATTGAATTATCAAATTTTAATGACACGTATCCCGGACTTGACGGGTTAACCAGTTAATTTTGGGTAAACCCGTCAATTGTTTTTTTCTATTTAGTTATCAAACTTTCATGACACGAATCCCAGGTTTGACGGGTTAACCTGGTTTGAAGGGTTAACACAGTTAATTCAAATTTTTTTCTTTTTCTTTATTAGTTGTTTTCTTCCTATTGGTTTTTTTCCCTTTGTTTTTTTCTTTTTAACTATTTAATTATCACACTTTTATGACATGACCTTATAGCCAGATCCATATTCAATGCTCTAGGGTCTGGTGTTGCAGCCAAGCTCATTTAAACTTAAGTCATATAAGCATAATGTTATTATTAATATTATAAATAGTATTCTTGGGTCAAGCATTGCAGCTAGACCCAAGGCTTTTGAGTATATCTTTGCAGAAAGACCTAACACTCTTAGATCTTAGCATTTTTTGATATTTTTTATGCAAGAAAAAAAATTAACCCGTGCCATATGCCTTTGTTTTTTTTTCTTTTCCTTTGTAAGCCCTTTTACTTTGAATAGCACGGTGCAATCCACAATGAAAAAACTTATGCCTTTAGTTTATTTTTTTTGTCTATAGTTTTTTAATATTAAATTTTTTCTGTTTAATTATCAGGCTTTCATGACACAGATCCCAAGTTTGATGGTTTAACCCAGTTGATTTAGATTTTTTTTTCTTCATTAGTTTTTTCCTTCCTGTAGGTATTTTTCTCTTTACTTTTTCCTTTTTAATTAATCTTTTTTTAAAAAAAATTTAGTTCATTGATATTTTTTATGCAAGAAAAAATTAACCCGTGCCATATGCCTTTGTTTTTTTCTTTTCCTTTGTAAGCCCTTTATAGCACGGTAATCCACAATGAAAAAACTTATGCCTTTAGTTTATTTTTTTGTCTATAGTTTTTAATATTAAATTTTTTCTTTTAATTATCGGGCTTTCATGACCACGGATCCCAAGTTTGATGGTTTAACCGGTGATTTAGATTTTTTTTTCATTAGTTTTTTCCTTCCTGTAGGTATTTTTCTCTTTACTTTTTCCTTTTTAATTAATCTTTTTTTAAAAAAAATTTAGTTCATTGATATTTTTTATGCAAGAAAAAAAATTAACCCGTGCCATATGCCTTTGTTTTTTTTTCTTTTCCTTTGTAAGCCCTTTTACTTTGAATAGCACGGTGCAATCCACAATGAAAAAACTTATGCCTTTAGTTTATTTTTTTTGTCTATAGTTTTTTAATATTAAATTTTTTCTGTTTAATTATCAGGCTTTCATGACACAGATCCCAAGTTTGATGGTTTAACCCAGTTGATTTAGATTTTTTTTTCTTCATTAGTTTTTTCCTTCCTATAGGTATTTTTCTCTTTACTTTTTCCTTTTTAATTAATCTTTTTTTAAAAAAATTTAGTTCATTAATATTAAATCTTTTTTCTATTTAGTTATCACACTTTCATGACACGAATTTCAAGTTTGACGGGTTAACCTGATTGACAAGTTAACCTAATTGATTCAGATTTTTTTTTCTTTTTTCTCATTAGTTTTTTTTTTCTGTTGATTTTTTTTCTTTGTTTTTTTCTTTTTAATTAATCTATCTAATTATCACACTTTTATGACACGACCTTGCAGCCAGACCTACATCCAATACTATTGGGTCTGGTATTGTAGCCAAATCCACTTAAACTTGGGTCATGCAAGTTTAATGTTATTATTAATATTATAAATATTACTCTTAGATCAGACGTTGCAGTCAAACCCAAGACTTTTGGGTATAGCTTTGCAGAAAGACCTAACACTTTTAAACCTTAATTTTTTTTCATATTTTTTATGCAAAACAAATTGACCCGCGGCATCGCGCGGGTCATGTAACTAGTATGTTTTTAGCTATTGTCCCCAATTCTGTCAAACATGTCATTATATATATTAAAAGGAAATGTTTTTTTACTATTCCGTGGGTCATGTAACTAGTATGTTTTTAGCTATTGTCCTTAATTCTGTCAAACATGTCATTATATATATTAAAAGGAAATGTTTTTTTACTATAAAAAATAGTACAATTAAATTTTTCTCTAAATTTTTTATTGTAACGATGGCAAATCTGTAATTTTTTTATTTTGAAAATAATTTTGTCTTATATTTTTTTTATACTTGATATTTTTATCTTTTTATACTTGGCCTATTTATCACCTTTTTTTCTTATTTTCATTTTTTTGTACTAATTTTTTAGTTTTCCCATTTTTCTTCTTTAATTTTTTTTCTTGGAAAAAATGTTATTTTTTATTCTTTACATTTTGAATATTTATGACTTTATATTTGACCTATTTATACCATTCTTTTTGTTCTTATCTTTTTTTTGTAATTTTTTTATTTACACTTTTTTTTAAAAAATTATTATACAAAGAATAAGTAAATGTTGTTTCAATATAGCAATTGTAACATTGTCTTATTTTTCTACTGCGTTAAAAATAAGTATGAGATCTTACATGTTTTTATTAATGCATATGATCTTTATTATATTTTATTATAAATAATAATCAAATTTTTTATTCACAGTTATAAATGCATATGATCGTTGTAAAAAAAACACGTTAATAACACCTATATATTAATTCATTTACGTTAGAAAAGAAATTACTTGTCCTGCAGCTAGGCAACTCGAATAGACATGTCAACACTTTTATTTTTTTTGTATTTATTGGCATAAATAATTCTTGATTTATTTAATTAAATGTATGTATACGCTTTTTGATTTATAATTAGGATTTTTATTGTAAAAAAACACATTTAAAAGTTTGTATATTTTTTTACCAAAAACTTATCTAAATTCCAATGAAATGCAGATCAAATAGCTAGTAGCTTCTTGTTGAGACCAAAATTGCAACTATTTATTTATTTTGATCATATTTTTAAGGTCTGAGTGAAAAAAAAAAAAGTCTTTTAAATTAATGCACAATAAGCTAGACAAATTATAGAATTAGTCCTTGATGTATTTTCCCAATTCTCAATTAAGACCCAAACAATTTTATCAATTAGGTCCCTTAATTAGATACTTTAGTCCCAGAAAAAACTCCAATGGCCCTCAAAATTATTATTTAATTTGACACTGTTATCAATATTTTTAATCTTAAAAACCATTATCTTGATTAAAGCTAGCCGTCAGTACTTTTTCAAACTATCCAAAATATCTTACTAAAATAGCATTTCGTTGTGTACATTATTAGTGAGCAAAATTGAAAAAAAATTATCTATAAATGAAGAATATATATATATATATATATATATATTATAAATGAAACTAATAATGTCCTATAAATGAAGAATATATTGCGCTAAAAGCACAAAATAACTAAACATGTATAAGCAAAACATTGAACTATCCTAGTAAATTAAAAATAGTAATGAAATAGCATAATTTAAATATATTACGATTAAAATATATAATATTTTATAAATATTGTAATTTTAGAGCGGATAATTTATCCTATTACATTTCAAAATCACGATAAATAATTTTTTTGTGAAATTAAACCCTTACCTCCCTTCTTCTCCCCCGACAAAAACCGACACTCCCCCCTCTCTCTCTAAAAAATTGACTGCCAGCCTCTCCCTCTCTAAATATCTACAAAATGACTGGTTTTTCACCATAAAATACCCATCTCCTTCATCTCCAAGCCTCAAAACGCATTTTTCTCATTGAAATCCTAAAAAAAAAACTGGTTTTTTTTTGCTATAAAATAGATTATCGCATATTATTTTGATGCATTTCAATACAAAAAATACTTTAAAAAATAATTATAACTACATTTACAAACATGCTATAAACTTCAGTTTGCATTAGAATGCAAAATAATTATATAAAATTATATTGTTTAAATATAACTTAAAAATATGCTAATAAGCTTATGATTTGTAATAATAGAGAATGCAATTAAAAGTTTTAAAAATAAATTTAAATACATGCTATTATTTTATTAGAGCCAGCTGGATAAATAATAGTTTTTTCAAGTATTGGTTAAATAATTTGTTTTATAGTTGAACCCAACTTTTACGTATTGTTGTCGTATAATATTTTTAAGACATGTATTATAGATAAATTAGGTTATGTGGGCCTGTTTGACAGTGTGGTTGTAATTATTTTTTAAAGTATTTTTTATTTAGAAATGTATCAAAATAATTTTTTTTTATTTTTTAAAAATTATTTTTGAAATCAACATATTAAAATGATCTAAAAATATAAAAAAATATTAATTTAAAATAAAAAAAATAAAAATATTTTTAAAACATAAATACGATCAAAGTACTAAATGATAAAGTAGCAGTTGTGCTCTGGTGAATGGGAATGGATATGTTTTTCTAAAACTTTTTTGAGGTCACCATAACTCTAATTTATTTTTGCGTTAATAGCCAAAAACACTAACAAATTATTTGGTTTGAAACTCAAAAGAATAGCTGTATAATTAAAGAACTGAATCGATGTTACTCCTAAAATTAAAAAGCAGCTCCCACTCCCCCTCTTTCTCTTCCCCACTCTCTAAAAATCAAGGAAAAGAAAGCCTCTCTCTCTCTCTCTTAATTTGTCTATCCTTAACTATTATGAAAATCAAAGCGTCGGAGGAGGAGGTTTAGGTTTAGGGTTTCGGTAATTATTATTATTATTATTATTATTATTATTAGTGATAGAATTTGAGCATGGAGCCGCGTGTCGGCAATAAGTTTCGTCTTGGTCGCAAGATCGGTAGCGGATCCTTTGGAGAGATCTATCTAGGTTTGCTTTAAAATTATTGTTTCTGTTTATCATTTTCCTTAATAATCAGTTATTATTTTTTTAATTTTCTTTCATTTTATAGGTACAAATATTCAAACCAACGAGGAGGTTGCCATTAAGCTTGTGAGTTTAGTGTTTTTTTTTCTTTCAAAAAATAATTTCTTTTAATTGATTAAATTTTGGAAAATCGGAGATTATCAATGATGTATTTTGATGCCTAGGAAAATGTGAAGACAAGGCATCCTCAATTGCTGTATGAATCCAAGCTGTACAAGATGCTGCAGGGAGGAAGTAAGTAGTAGTGACCTATGGCCTATTCTTCTATTCGTCTTATGCTTGGGATTAAGTAGAGGCTTTGTTGATGTTTTTGTGGTATTTGTTTGTTAAAGTATTTGATTAGTTATTGTGAAATTGGCAGCGGGGATTCCGAATGTTAAATGGTTTGGTGTTGAAGGGGACTATAATGTACTTGTGATGGATTTACTGGGACCTAGTCTTGAGGATTTGTTCAACTTTTGCAATAGGAAGCTGTCTTTGAAGACTGTGCTCATGCTTGCTGATCACATGGTAGTAGGAGTTTATTTATAAATTGGTATCCTGTGTTTTGTTTGGTTCGTTTATGATGTTGTTGTGTTTGTAATTTTACTGTCAGATTAATCGAGTTGAGTTTGTTCATTCCAAATCCTTTCTTCATCGAGACATCAAGCCAGACAACTTCCTCATGGGATTAGGGAGGCGTGCAAATCAGGTCCTGGGTTTGCACTTTTTCTTATTTGGATTTATTTATTTATTTGATTGTTGTATTTTTTTTGGTCCATCCTGTTGCTTAATGTTTAATTCTGTTCAGGTCTATGCCATTGACTTTGGGCTGGCAAAGAAGTATAGAGACACTTCAACACATCAACACATTCCTTACAGGTTAATCACTTGCAACTTCAAATAGGTCATTTCATTACATATCGCAAATTTATAGGATACTGCCAAAGGTATAGGTTATTGTTCTTCAGCTGTTTGACCTTGCCTCTATGGTTTTATATACTAGATGGTTTAGAGGGCAGTTTTTTATGTACAGTGGTGGAAATCAATTTTTACATGAATGGGAGTTAATTTATATTTGTCGTTTATGTCAATTGCAGAGAGAATAAAAATTTGACTGGAACTGCAAGATATGCTAGCATGAACACTCACCTTGGCATTGGTAAAGATTATGGCTACTTCTTTTCAGCCCCCACTCCTTCCTCCCTTTTTGTTTAGAATATTAACTTGACTGCTGCCAGTTGTAAAACTAATGTTTCTTGATTGCTTTACTTCTGTATTTTGTAGAGCAAAGCCGTAGGGATGATTTAGAATCACTTGGATATGTTCTTATGTATTTCTTGAGGGGAAGGTGAACACGCCTGTCCTCCAATATTATCTCATTTCACCCTTGTTTCTTAGTTAATTTTGTTGTGACGACATGTGGTTTTAGTCTTCCATGGCAGGGACTGAAAGCTGGTACAAAGAAGCAAAAATATGAAAAAATTAGTGAAAAGAAGGTGTCAACTTCTATTGAGGTATGCAGGGGTGTTAGGATAATTTGTTGATTTGAATTGTAAACATTCATCTTATGTAACTGAATTGGAAAATCCTCATCAGGTGTTATGTCGGGGTTATCCTACAGAATTTGCATCCTACTTCCATTACTGTCGGTCGCTCCGTTTTGATGATAAACCAGATTATGCATACCTGAAACGACTCTTCCGTGATCTCTTTATTCGTGAAGGTTCGAACTTTGCTTTTCAATTTTTACTATAAGATATTATATAGGACCAAGAGCAATGATGGTAATATTTTAATCTTTTGAATCCATCTTATGATTTTCCCAATTGTTTGACTTTTTTTTTCTTGCTTTAGGTTTCCAGTTTGACTATGTTTTTGATTGGACAATTTTGAAATATCAGCAATCACAGAGTTCTAATCCTCCGACCCGTGCACTTGTAAGTTGTTACTCTCTCTGGGCTTCTAGCCTTTGACTGATCATCTTTATAATCCTGCTATTATGTTTGACTTGGTGTATTGATACTTTCTACAGGGTCCTGGTGCTGGACCAAGCTCTGGCATTCCTCCTGGTGCTAATAATGTTGATAGGCAGTCAGGTAGACATGTTACTTCTTGATGGCAAACTGAAGATTTTGGATTTATCACCTAAATATTTCATGGGGGATTGTTTGAATTTTTTTTTTATTTCTCACCGGGGATTTTAGGAATTTAATGCTTCTTGATTAGGAACATGTTTTATTCCTACTCAGTATAGTTGATTTTGGTTTGTACGTAGAGAATTTTTATCATGCTTTTTACAGGAGTAGAGTGTTGATGTTGGATATTTAATTCCATTTCTTTCCCTCCTTTTTTTTTAATTTTATTTCATCCTTGGTTTCCCTGTTTTCTATTTTCTCTCCCCCATCTTATCCCCTCTCAATTTTTTATATCCCATGCTTTTCTATTCAAAGCTTTTCCATATGATTGTAGTTTTGTGCATCCCAATGCGTAAGAAAATGTCATTTTGGGTTTTCACTTAAACACAGGTGGGGAAGAAGGTAGACCTGGTTGGTCGTCAACTGATCATGCTCGAAGAAGAAACTCTGGACCTATAGTGAATTCTGGAAATCTATCAAAACAAAAAAGCCCTGTTACAAATGATCTATCCTTGTCAAAAGATGCCACTGTAAGTTCTACACTGCATCTGCTCATGATTACAAGTATTAACAAATGTAAATGCCTCACTTTCATAGATGGATGAATAATGGCAAAGGTAAATGCCAGTATTGCCCTTAGGTTTTTTTTCCCTATCGTTTCTGGCTCAAGATCATTCTTTGGGTGCCTATGGACATAAATGCCAGGCAGACCTTACTTTGGAAAGAGTTTATTAGAACCTTTTTCCTTTTCAATGAAGTGCATTTCATATCTTGGTGTGTGATTGGTATCTCAATTCTGTCAATGCATGTTGCCATGTGTGTAGGTTTAAGATGTGCCATGCTTGTAGAATCATTTCCTCCATGAACAAACAATCTCGTAGCATATATATTTGATGCTCAATATTGTTACTTGATAGTTGATTTATTAAACTTGCGTGGGCCTGTGCAGTTGTCCAGCTCAAGATTTTTGCGATCTAGCATGTCATCGAGGCAACCTGTTATCTCAAGTAGCCGTGGTGCAGCCCTTGTGAATGATTCCGATCCTTCTCAACCCCGCGCAACCGATGCAAACTTTGCAATGCTTCAGAATGGGCAAAGAATTTCACCTGCTTTATTATCTTCAGAGCAGAAGCCCTCGTTCTCTGGTAGAAATACCAACATAAAGACTTTGGAGTCGACTCGTAGGGGCATTGAGAGCTTGCATGTCAAATACTGATGGAAGGTTACGTTATTAGCTGATGTCAATCACAAATGCTCGCTGCTGTAAATTTATAATCAGATACTGTAATTGCATATTGAGTGATGTGTTGTCTTGCTAACCTGTGCAATGCAGTGCGTGGGGACTGTTCTATTTTTATTTTTGAAGGAAAAAAGAAAAACAATATCCAATGTGGAAGATAGCAGGAGTTTGTGGATGTAAAATATATTATCCCTAATCGTTTGTAATTGATGTGTTCATAAAATTAGATTACTTCCAAATAATCTGTTGTTGTTTCTTCTTCTTCAAAATTCATGGAAAGTTGAGGGAATATGGTATCCATAACCTTGCTTGATAGTTAATTGAGCAAAACAAGTTCAACAAGAAGCCACATCTTTTTGTATTGGTCACTGATGGCTCGAAACTATTCCCTATCACAGTCGATTTGAGACTGAGAACTGAGAGAGCACCCAGCCACACTTGATACGTCTTTACACTGAAAGAGCACCAAGCATACCCTTAAATAAACTAGAAAAACAACATGAGCAAATTAGAAAAACTAACATTATTAAGCATAATATTTAATTTTCCATACTTAATAGAAAAAAAAAAACAAATAACTAAGAGTACAAATAACTTTTTTTAAAAAAATCCTCTTGAATCTGTATTTCTAGGTTGGAAAAAACTCATCCTTGAGTTTTGGCCATCTATCCGTCTATATTATTGTTGTTGCTAACCATTAAAAAATATGTTAGCACCTTTGCATTTCACTGATCTCTAGTGATCCAATATTATATTGTTAGTCGACTTAGATAAAATAAAACAAGAATCAATTTTCAAAACACTTTGAATCTTTATAAAATCATTACTAGCCGTCAATGACTTGTTCTACATCATACCATTTCTCACACCATTATAATTCTTCATAATTTTAATCTTCTCTTCCTTCTCCATAAATTAAGATGAAACACCATATATTTACCCTTCCTTTCAACAACTACCATCTCTCTCCTTTCGTATTATGTTGTCTGTGATGCGTGGCATTCTTGTAATATTATCATGGTCCATCTAATAGTAGATGACAAGCATTTATATACACCACACCACACCACATCAAACCAAACACTATCAAAATATATATTACCTATAGAAAATGAAATAAGATAGCGTTCATCCACGATTACCTTTCTATCTTGATACAGTCACTTCAATTTGTAAGGTTTGGGGCATTTTTCTATCTTTAGTCGCAGCTTCTCTATTGCCTCACTTGACACCATATTCTCACAAATATCACTATTATCAATGATCAAATTACAAATATTGTCCTTGATGGTACAAGTTGAACATAAAAGACTAGTTTATAGCCAATCTCAGCCCGAATCACTCATAGGAGAAAGCAAGCTCTTTTGGATGACTAAGGTAAAATCATCTTGCAAAACCTCATCATTATCATCACAAACAGTTAGACTCTTATACCAATAGATTTTTACTTGGACGACTGTGTTTTGTGGCACTCAAAAGTTTGATGCCCCAACTCATCATATTTGAAACACCAACATTTAAAACCATATCTAGAACTCAAACCCTGACCTCACATGTGGTTTGTTTAGCTGTTGATTCAAGTTGAACAAATGACTTTTCATCGCTGGTGCACACCTTCATAGTATTTTGGTTAAACTGAAAGCCATATATGTTAGTTACCCTAACAACTTTTTGTTTCTCCATAGTTAAAGCCCTCTGATAGGATTCTTAAACTGTCCACTTAAGCACCTAATAATCAATTGCTCTTTTGTTTTTCACATATCATTCCTAGCCAAGAGTTGGTAGAAACCATCATTGTAATCATCAATAGTTATCCAACCTTGTCTCAATATATGGAGTTGTTGGTATAAAGTCTTAATGTACTCAAATGGAAGAAAGAGCTTTTTCATCTTTCCCCACTCATTAATACCTAGTTTGTTTTATCTCTCTTGAGACATCTTCAATTGCTCCCACCAAGTAAAAGCTCACCCTTTTAATCTAATGAAAATGAGTTTCACCCTCCTTTGCTTTGGAATTTTCATTTATTCAAAAATCCTTAATTTGTAAAGTTCTAGTAAAATCAAGAAGTTTAATTTGAAATCCAGAACTTCTTTGATGTTCTACCCGATTGAAAGGTTGCCTCATTTGGAATAGGTTATAGGTATTGGCCAGGAACCCATGATCACTCTCCTCTTCGTTGGGTGTTTTCTACCAATTGTCAGGTAAGCTATGTGATTTGCCGTTCGATATCATCAATCACTAACTCTTGAATGTTTGTCTCATTAGGAGTAACCTTCTCATCTTCACGAACATGTTTTGTTTTGATGTAGATGAAAGTGAAGGATAACGGAGTTTATTAGAAGTCAAAATCCTTAAAGATAAAAAAAACACCATAACTATTGAGGAGATACCTAAAATACTCTATTTTTATTCATTCATGTCTCACTTGCTAAAAAGTTATTACAACATTTTGTATAAAAAAACTATAAAAAACCAAGTAATATTAAATAGAAAAAATAAAATAGAATATGAAAAAATAAAAATATTTAAGGAAAATATTTATTTTTCTAAAAAAATTTTGTATCAGTCTTCTCGGATTGGAAGAGACTCATCCTCAAGTTCATACTCCAATCAACAACCATCATTCATTATGAACATCCCTTTGTATATGAGTCACCCCATCGTGTGTTTCTAACATAATACCTGTGTGCGAGTCATTCCATCATGGTTCCTTAACACAATACTCTTATACGGGCTGCCTCATTATGGGTCACACCATTAGAATTCTTAATAACAACAACTTATCTAGATGAAAATAACATGCTAGTTCTTGAATGTTTTTTCCCCAAGGAAGAACCTCATCGTCCCCTTACACAAACATGTTCTATTCTGCAATCTCTTCCAACCATGGTTGTCTAGGAGCTCACATCGAGCTAGTAACCACAAAGAACTTCGAGATCTAATACAAGTCCTCTATGACTTTTAATCAAAACTATTAGGAATTGTTGAGCTATGATATAAACACAGACATAAACAATACAAGAAATACAATAATAACAAACACAAAATTTTGCCGAATAAGATCACCACGCAAAAAATCCTAATTCAAAATTTTATTTCTCAATAATTCACCACACCAAGTAGTCTTCTTTTTAAGAGGTTTACAACTTCTTAAATAAACTTAAAAAACAATATAAACAAACTAGAAAATCTGAAAAAAAAACCCTAAACAAATTAGAAAAAATAAAATTATTAAGCATAATATATTAATTAAAAAAATAAAAATAATTAAGAAAATAAATTACTTTTCCTAAAAAATCCTCCTATATCAAATTCGATTTATTATACACTGCATAAATTTCGTTGACGATCCAAATTAAATATCTCTCCTTCATGAGGCAACAAATAACAGGAGAGTCCCCCTGGTGGTGTGTCGTTGTGTCCTTGCGAAAACTGTATATAAAAAAACAGACATGACATTACCAAACATGAAAGGAAAGAAGAGAACACGAGAGCATCTTGTTGTTCCTGAGATACCTATGAGAGATTAGTTGTGCTTTTAACCTTTTGTTTTCTGGACAAACAAGAAGGTTAAAAGATAATTCCTGCCGCTAGCAACCAGACAATCCATCTTATCAATTCATGTAACTCAAAATTGTTTTTGAATGTTTTTGTCAATAACAGGAATTGGCTTCTTGTCTGAACTACGAGACAGGCAATCTAAACTAGCAAAAAACATAGGATAATCAACCACAATCTCATCAACAGAAGCATCTTTTGGTCTTGGAATCAAGGAGAAATATAGCATGAACCAGAATAGTGATGATCATAAGGTAAGGATTCCATGTTCGGAACAGTCCACTCTGTTTAGATCTTGCTCACAAGTGAGAGTGAAATATCAAGCAAAGGCGGTGTATACATAAAACTCAATTCCCATAGATTGGGCTTCCATGGAGCACAAAGAAGAAAGCTTACTACTTGCTGTAAATATATAATGGCATTTAAAATTCCCAGAAGAGAAAATACATCACACGGCATCATCTCTCTTCCAAAACAACGCTGAAGCAGTGTAGTCTTTAGGAAGAAGTGGCCATGGATCACCTCCATCCATGAACCACTTGGGTGCAAGTGTCCTTGATCCACCTAATGCTCTTCCTTAAGGTCCCCTTCATCTTGCCCTCCATTGCATAGACCTTGTAGCTAGCAACCCTTCTTTTCCTTTTCAGCTCAGGATCATTGAAACTCCATCTTTTTGAAAATGACCCAAGATTGCTTTTCCCTTTCTTGATCTTCACTTCGTTGCCCAATTGATTTGGCTGTGCAGAAACCGCGTTGCTGACACTATAAGACCTCAAATCTTTCATGTTTGCAGGTGCCGCCTTGTCTCCATGGTATCCCTCCATCTGTATCCTCCCTTCCCTGCATGACCTAGATCTGAAACGCTCCATCGGAAAGAGAAAAAAAACAGAAAATATCATGCACAAAAATTGAAAGATTCAACAATCAAGATGGGGCAATTGGAGAGGAGAGAAAGGACAAGAAAATATTTTTAATTTGCTCGTGATCCTACCTTGCTTTAGCAAATATATTCCAGTTTTAACGGCTTCATTTTTCTATAATAAAAATAAGCCTGTAATTTATTGTGTAATTTAACCTCTCATTATATAAAAATAAAATAAAAAAAATTTGTTTCTTTTTTATTTTAATTATAATACCCAATTTAATTCATCAAATCACCATGTTTGATTTTTTTTATAAAAGTTTTTCTTTGTAGTTAAAAGTTGGTTTCCTTAGCAAACCGGATTTTGTATCAAATTTATTTTTAATTAAGGTATTATAATGTTTTTATCCAAATTCAAATCTTTAAATCAACACTTGGTTTTTTTAAATGAAATACAATTTATGTAAAAATTAATTCCTAAAAGTGTTCGAAAAAAAACATTAATTAACAAATAAGCCGGTAAAAAATACCACTAACTATATATGAAGGAAAGATAATCTATCACCAAGTTGGTCCTTGGTACATGTGATTACAACTTTTGCTAATTGTCTTACTGTATGATGGAGAAAGTGGAGACGATGGAGGGTCCAATTTTCATTTTCCTGTTTCAAAAGGTCGTCCATTTGCTTTGAATGGTCTTCGTTGGGCAACATCAGCTGGTTAGAATTACGGGATTTGAATTGGAGACCTTTACTAAGACAAAGATAAGTGCTTATAAAGAATGGCTCACCACGGGTCACGGGTTGCATCAATTTTTTTAATATAAAAAATATCTAGTTTTTCCTAATATAATTTTTAATAAAAAAAATTTCAATTTGATATGATCCAATTGATCTGATAGATCAAAAAATAACTCAAATAACTAGTAAAATATAGTTTGACAAAAAGAAAATCAGGTGATATTTTTTTTTTAATATTGAAATGATAATATATTGAGTCAACTCAGTCAACCCAAGTTAATTCTTAATCTACGAATCAGGTCTTGAAAACGTGATAACTCTATAAAAAGTAAGTCAAAACAAAACATAAAGATCAACTTGTCAAACCAACGATTCAGGTCATAAGACTAAGATAACCCTATAGAAATCAAATTAAAATAAATTATGAAACTCAATTCTCAATTAATCCAATTTTAAATGATAAAATTAAAAAAATCAATTAAAAATGATAAAAAAAATGACCCAAGTCAACCTATGATCCACTAGGATGACTTCATAGAAAAAAAAATTATAACAAATTATAAAACCTAATTTTTTTTATCAATATGATGTTAAAAGATAAAATTAAAAAAAAATCCAATTAAAAAAAAGATCCACTAAACCTAATATTAAAGAAAAAAATTAAAAAAAAATAAAACTTATAGTAAACAATGAATTCACCTCCTCTTTAATTTTTGTTAATAACAATTCAAATTTTTAGTATAAATTATTGGTTCTAAAATAGGTCATTATAGTCGATATGATTTTTGTTACACATGTAGTAAGCCTATCACCCTATTTTTAGCACAAAATAATAGTTGGATTTTTTTTCTTTCATTGACTTGGGTATATATGGATTTTATTTTTAATAGGAAGTGAGTGATTTCAAATATATTCTACATGAAAGCATATGATTAAGTAATATAGGGCTTTTTAATAGGGATAGAATATATATATTTTTAATAAAACTATGGTGATTTTGCAAAGACATATTAACTTATATTTTCAACACAATACAAGTAGGATAAAAAAAATTAAACATAAAAAATATGAAGATATTGTCTACGTGTTTTCTAGTACCAAGAAATTTTAACCATGAACTAGAAATCTGATCCGTACATTTAATAATAAAAAAAGATCTTATGCATCAATAAATATTTTTTAAAAAATTGTTAATGCTAACTAAAAACTAAGTTGAGAAGTAAATGCAAATCAAAATATATAATCTCGTGTCAGGGGGAACCTTTCAATTTTTTTAATTTAATCATGTGGCAATAATTGTTTTTGTAAGAATAATTGTTGTACGTGTGTGGCGTCACAGTGATTATTCTCTTGAATTAGGATCGTTGGGAATGATGTGGGTGAAAATAATAGGGAATTCTTGTCCTTTATCAATAGAAAAAAAAATGAGAGTTGTCATATGGTATTTTATCACTAGGAACCCTAATTGGTCTCAAACTTTACGTAAGAGGACTAATTGTGTAAAAGAAAAGTATTAGCACTCCTAATATGTCTTACTTGAGATAAACTGCATTTTTTTATTTATCTAATATAAACTAAGGAAAAAAGTTATGTTTTCTAACCGTTGGTCTGTCTAAAGTTTAAGAAAATTCTACCTCAATAAGGAAATCCTTATCTTATTAGATTAAAAACCTAATCGTTTTAATACCAACAAAAAAAAAATCTTTTTATTAATATCACGAACATATTTTATATATAAGTTCATAATCCTGCATATTAAAAGAAACAAAATAAA
This sequence comes from Populus deltoides, assembly GCA_015852605.2. Classification (NCBI taxonomy): domain Eukaryota; kingdom Viridiplantae; phylum Streptophyta; class Magnoliopsida; order Malpighiales; family Salicaceae; genus Populus; species Populus deltoides. The sequence goes on along the minus strand of CM027572.2, from coordinate 17,958,000 downwards.
AGTTTTGGTATTTTTGAAATATAGACCAAAATCCTTTGGAATTTTACAAACTTGTTGTAAAATCCATGCAATATTTTTAAAAAAAAAAACATGTCAAAGTATTTTAGATATTTTATTTTAAAAAATTGATAAAATAACTTTTAGGATTTTTAGTCATAAGCAAGAAAAAAATAAAATATTTTTGTCTCGACTCAACTAGGTTGACCTGAAATTTTTTGTTCGAACATAAACCGAACAAAAAATTCTGGTTTGACCTGAAAAAACCCAAAACAAAAATAAAGTAAAAAAAAACAGATTAAACACCTAAAAAACACAAAAACTAAAAAATTCTTGAACAAAACGGACCAAACACATAAAAAAATAAAATAAAGAACACTAAGAACTCTTGAAATGAACCCATCAATATGGAGCCCAAAACAGACCAGAATGGTCAAAATGAAGGCGCATACATGTTGGAAATCATGCAAGTGTCAATAATGTAACATCTATTCATTTCGATTATCTTTTAAATATCGCGGTTTTGTCAAAATAGGTTTGCATCCTAAACTGAAACCCTGTGATTAAAAACCATTATAAATATGTTATTAATGCAAATAAATACTATATTATTATTTAATCATGTATAAGGAAAGGTTCTATGCAAAGAAATGGACCAAAATTGGTCAAAATCAAGGGTTTAATATCATACACAAACATGTTTGAATGTAAAATTAACAAAAAAAACATCAAAACATCAAAATTAAGCATGAGATACTAAATCCAAAAAGTAATAACCTAAAACAGCTTGTATGTTCATGCAACATGAATTTAAAATTGGTTTTCTGAACCTATTTTATGCACGAATAGGCTTACACCATTGCTTTAACATGCATAACTTAAGTTAAAACAACATTTATATAAAAAAAAGAAAACTTAAACAACAACTTTAATACATCAAAAAAATAAAAATAAAAAACTCTAAAATAACTTCATTAAATAGAAATTATAACAACAAAGAGGTAAATCAACATTACTTATTGAGCATTCCAACCTCTTTTTTTATGCTTGTAAACATGAATGTTAAACAAAACAAATGAAAAAACAACAAAAGCAGGCCACAAATGACCTATTTTTTTTTTTTTTATCAATAAGATATACCCAGAACAACTACTTTGTCTTTACCTTTTTTTTTTGAAAGGTTTTACCACTCACAAGCTTACTCCCATTTTCCAAAACTTAAGAAAACTTTTCTTAGGTTTCTAGAACTTTTACACTTATGTTCTAAGTTAATATATCTCTCCTTTTCTTTTCTTTTCTTTTCTTTTTTCCTTCTCTTTTTTTTTCAGCCCTTTTTTCTTGATCTTGAGGGGGGTATTTATAGGGTTTTGTTAGGGTTTTGGGAAGTCTTTAATATATTTTTAACCTCTTGATCTTGAGGGAAGTGTTGTGAACCCTTGATAAGAACTCATTAAGGAGCCTTTGTATGTGAACACATAAAAACCAAATTACTTTTTGCATGATAGTTGCATTATCGAGACTGACTAAGTTGTCCACTTTCGAGGCATTGTCAGAGCAATTCTGACATCATCATTGCCTGACACCACCTGAAATTGGTAGAAGGGGGCACACCTTTCATTTGGATCCAATCTTACTTAATTTGGAGGTCTGTAACTCCGCATTCAAGTATTTGAAGTTGCCAACTTGATCAGTCAAAACTATCAAAACATAGGTGCCAGTTGATGAACGACATGTCATTTACCTTATCTTTATTAAGTCTGAAAGTTGCTTGAGTAAATTGGTTATTCGAGGGATTTCATTTTTCATGGACTCTAACTTATTTTTGATAATGTGATTACAGATTAGCTCTCTCTTCATTCTCCATTTTTTTTCTTAATCAGGTGTTATAGATCTTAGGCGGGGGACCTATGTTTCATAGCCTGAACATGTATGTGACGATTTATAAACAAATATATGAAAAAAATGCAATAATCATGATGCATATGTCAATGTATATTGGATAAGGATTAGCTTTTCTGAACTGATTCATGACTTTCATAATTCCTTCGACAAGATTTCTGATTCCAAGTGGTTGCTGTAAAGGGGCATTTGTTAAGTTCTTATCATGGTTGAATTTCAAAACACACTAGAAAGAAAGATGGGTTGTAGCCCTCTTATAAATAAAAAGACATCGTTTGACAAATTTTAAACTTTAAAAGCCCTATACATCACTACTCATAAAAAGCATTTCCTCTACTAATGTTTCTAATAAAGGAAGTGATGGCGCTCATATGTTCTCGGTGCATCATAACATCATTTCCAATCTGGGTGGCCTGTTATTGCAACCTTTCATCATAACATGTATTTGCTCAATCTACTTTGTTATTTGTCTTATGTTGTCATAGAGAAAGATATTATATGTGATTAGTACTCTATTGCTGGTTGCTAAAGCCTCATTGCTTCTTTCTAGTACTTGTATCGTAGTCTCCAACTGTGGTATGTTATCCATTGCCCTTTGTAGCTCCTCTCTCTCAATATCAAGCTCAGTTATTTTAAAGTTAATTTGAACTACTTTTTATTTTTAATTCTTTTATTTTTTTCTGATTTTTTGTTTATATGGAGGTCTAAAAAAGAGGAACAATAACAACAATAAGTTAAATTCCACTGAAACAAAATTATTTGTTGGTATGATTCATCATTTTCATGTTAATTCTTTTTCACCTAAAAATATTTTTTCAATGTTATTTATTTAATAAAAAATCAATAAGAATAATTATAAAAAACAATTTGATGATTTGAAATAAAAAAAATGTCTTATTGATATTTTTTACCATAATATTTTTTTTCATATAATAACTTATCATAATTATAAAAACAAGTTTTAATTAAGAAACTAATATTATGGTAAACTTAACACAAATTTATTGAAAAACATATATAAGAACTATACACGAAAGCATGTTGTCACAATGAACTTTTTCGAAGTGTTGCCAAACCTGACTTGGCTAAGTGGGTCAATGGAGATGACTCGGCTTGGGCTTTAAATCAAACCAGGTGGAAGTTGATCCAGTGTAACCTAATTGACCTAACTGGTCAAAACACCAGAACCCAATTTTCTTACAATGTTGTTTTAGCCCTTATATATATATATATATATATATACAACGATATTTTGGATTGACCCGAGCCAACTAGTTTCACCCACAAACAAGGTTATAAATCCAATTGAGTTTAATAATTTTATTTTTTAATTTTTTTTATTTAATCATACAATAATAAAAATCAACATGTGCATGCAACAACCATATAAAAAAACATTTCTAAAAAAAAAACTTTTATGAAGGGCTGTATAAAAATAATGCTTACTAATGTTATAAAAAGAATGTTATGATTTTACTTGAAAATAAAATAAAAATTGAACAGTATTTAAGAAAATAATATCCCAAATAAATTTTTAATTAATTTATTTAAATAAATTATAAAATATAATTGAAGAGAAAAAAAGACAAAGCCCAAAAAAAGACCAAGCACATGGGCCTAGGTGGGCTAGCGCACATGCCTTTTTTTTTGTTTCCATAAAAAAAAAACAAAGAGCAAATGATGCACCATCTATTGTGGAACACAACACATCTTCTGCTTGTTTAGATTCCGACAATCACAGTAGTGGCTAAAAAATCGAATAGGGGTTTATGGATTAAAAAAACTGTCTTTCAATCTATTTTCATCTAAACACATTTAAAAACAACTTTTAAACCTCAATAACCTAATTCCTCAACTCATAACACCCCTAAATTAGTTTGCAAATACAAAATTAAATTGAAAGGCTCCAACCTTGATCTATGTTCTTAAGCAAAATAAAAGCTCAAGTACACCTCAATGGTACTCATCTTGTTAAGAGGAACACATTGGCGCTAAATTTGGCATTTTTATTAAAGAAATCTTGTCAACCATTCATTCTCTCCCCTCGCCATTCTAGGGACCCTATCTCATTAATTGAAGGACTGAGATGTGAACAAAATAAAATTTTGTAATAAAATGTAAAAATTTCAAACTAAATGGAGCAAAAAGCAAAACAAAAAAAATTCTATTGGCCAAATTTTTTGAAAAGGTGCTTATTAAGCAATTTAGCTTGTATATTTGCTTCGTTGTCAATTTTGATCCCTTTAGTTTTAATTTTTTTGCAAGCAACAAAAACAAATATGTGTGTATATATTGCAAAATCAAGTATCAACCTAATGTGGGGATTTTTGACACCATGATAACCATATAGAAAACAAATTAAAATAAATTATCAAGTTTTATTCTCAATCAATGCGACGTGAAAGAATAAAATCAAGAAAAAAAATAATGTAAAAAAATGAAATTAAAAAAAATGATGATCGAATTAAAAAAAATATATAAAGGATTAAAATACTCAACTACATATGCATGGTGTTTCTCCCTTCATATGCTACATGACATTATATTGAAAACACCACACCCTTTAGGTTATTGTTTTTTAAAATTTAACTAGACAATTTAAAACTTTTGATCTCTGCAAGCACATACACCATATATGGAAGTGAAATCTTATCATGGAGATTGTGTCCTCTGGTTAGAGATATAATGCATTGGTTAGAATCGGAATTTTTTTTTGCTCAAGTCATATTTAATTATTTAAATTCATTACTCCACCTGCTTTAATTTGATCATGACTTTCTTTATTTAATGGATACTCATTGCATACACTAAAAAACTTTCTAACTATTTAAATAAGCTAAAAAACCAACCTAGACTAACTATAAAACATGAAAATAAAAAGAAAAGCAATAAAAATCCTAAACAAACTAAGAAAAATAAATTTATTAGTCTCAATATTTGATTTCTTGAATTAAATAGGAGAAAAACTAAAAAATCATAAAGAAAAATATTTTTCTAAACTAAATAGAAAATAGTAATAATTGAAAAAATAATCTATTCCTAAAAATCTCTATGCATCAACATACTAGTAAATTACATTGTTCTTAACGGCGCAACTCAATTTTTTTTTAATATATTGGTTGTGTTGTTAGGAACAATGCAACCTATAGGTTGCATTGTTCCTAACGATTCAGTCCATGTGAGTTGCATTGTTCAGAACAACACAACTTATAAAATTAAAAAGCTCTTTAAATCTTTTCCCCCATTTCACATTTACCGTTTCTACTTTATCTCTTCCTCCCCCTTACCCACCTGAGAGCTTTGCATCATTTTGTAGCTATTTGTCCTTCCAAACTAAGCTTCATCTCTTCCTTCCTTTGTTTTTTTTGCTTCTTTTTCTTCATGCAAAATTGTCACCCCCTTTCTCTTCCTCACCCTTCATCGTTGTCAGTATGCCACAACTTTCCCTTCAACAAATCAAGGTAAACGCTATATCTCTTTTAATTCTATAATTTTGGTTGTTATTTTATGATTATGTTAGGGTTTAAGTGATTATTGTTTGGATTAATTTTGTTGTGTTAGGGATTAGTTGAGTTTAGATTAATTAGATAATTGATGCAATTGATGCTATAAATTACATCAATTATGTATAAATCAGATCTATTATGCTATATGTTGAATTTTTAGAGTAATTTGGATAGTTGATAATTTTATCAAATTGAGGACATTAGATATGAATTGATGCAATTGATACTATAAATAACATCAATTAAGGTTTTATGTTGAATTTTGAGATTAATTGTTATAATTAAGAAAAAAAAATCAATTGAAGTAGTTATGTATGACTTGATGTAATTAGGCATGCATTGATGCTATAAACTTAATCAAATAGGTATAAATTACATCAATTAGGGTTTTACATTGAATCTTGGGACTAATTGAGTGGTTGGCAATTTTGTTTGATTGAAGCAATTAGGTATGAATTTATGTTATTAGATATCAATTGATACTATAAATTTAATCAATTAGGAATAAATCACATCAATTAGGGTTTTACATTGAATTTTAGGACTAATTGAGTAATTGGGAATTTTGTTCAATTAAAGCAATTAGGTATAAGTTGATGTATTTGATGCTATAAATTATATCAATTAGGTATAAATGTTGAATCTTAGGAGTAATTGAGATAATTAAGAATTTTATCCAATTGAAATAATTAGGTATGAATTGAAGTGATTTATGCTATAAATCTTAATTGAACTAGTGAGAACTTGTAACAATTGATAGAAATAGGTTTTGTTGTTTTACATAATATCTTCTAATATGGCATTTTTGTGTCATTATAGTGGTATTATTATTAATGATATAAAAAATAGTATCACTTACAATGAAGGAAGCAATGTGATTCTGAATGCTAGTTTAGAAATGTCACTAGTCAAACTTATACGAGAAATATGTGAACGAATTGAGTAAAATTATAATGATATTGAAGTTGATTTTACTTGAAGGATGCTTACCAAGGAATGTCCCGTTCAATATGTTATCATGTCGATTTCTTGTTATCTGAATTTGAAGTATATGCTTGGGTTGTTTGTCCAATATGGATCGAGATACATTGAGCTATATTTAAATAGTCAACCTAAATAAGAACACTCCTCTTCCACTATGGAGTATACTCAAGTCCCAAAATATACTAAAACAAGCATCAAAGTCTGTTGGTCCATCTAGGATATTTAATGATGTAATTAACTTAACATTGATACCTAAAATTATGGAAAGAAATGATCTAGGTATGTATGATTGTTCATACATTAATAATAATTTTGAACCTAGTGATGAAGAAGATGAGGTTAATATTAATTTGGATTTGATTAAGACACAAGATAAAGATGGGTTAATGAGACCTCTTGTTGTTGAATTTGAGGATGATAGTGGAGTTGATGAAATGGTATGTAATAACCGGGATCTTAGTCATAGGACTTCAGGCGTAAGTATTGATTTGAAGCTTAGGCAAACTTTTAGAATAATGTTTAATTTAATTGATATAATTAAATGGTAACACATTACAAATTTATTAGAATATAAAGTTTTGCATTCAACCATAATTTATATAGAATTATAATATGTGAATGCACCAAAATATAAATGGTATTTATATGGAGGGTACCATAAAAATTCCAATATATTTGAGATCTCAAAGTTAACTTACCTCAGATAAATGCCAATATATCTATTAGCAAGACAACCATCAAAATTTATTGCAAGAGTTATTTCCATAGTTATAACGCCTAAGTGTAAACATTGCTAGCATTAAATTTTCACAATATGGGTTTACTATCTCAGATTATAAGGTTTGTTTGTGTGAAGGATCCTTTGAAATTCCTCCTAGATTATTCACTCTCTAAGATACAAATCCTTGTATAGTTGTGCAATGAGATCATACTATATATTTTGATGATGTTGTAACATTATTTCGAAGAGTTTTCTAGGTATTTGGAGATGCAATTGAAGGTTGGAGGTATTGTAGACCACTGATAACTATTGATTGTGGTTGGTTTTAATGTGAATAATAAGATATTACCTCTGGCTTTTGCTTTGGTTGAAGAAGAAACTAATTATAACTAGAGATGGTTCTTAGATTGCATTCAGTGACCCATTATTGATATATGTATATTATCATATATACATATAAGAATTAAGAATGTCATGGAAAAGACATGACCCAAACTAGTTGGATTTTATCAGTATTTTTTGCATCACTTTGCTAACAACTTCAACACTAGTTTCAAAGATTCGATTTTGAAAAACGTTTTGGAAATGATGTGTTGTGAAACATCAAAGCAAAAATTTATTTCATAATATGATCAAAATCATTTAAAAGAGCCTTTGAATCAAAGAATGGCTAGAGCATGAACTAGAAAAAACTAAGCATTTTTATATGATAGGGGTCACCGATATGGTAATATGACAATTAATATGTCAGAAATTTTTAATAATGTCTTAAAAGGTGGATGTGTATTTCTTCTTTTTGCTCTAGTCCAGCTGATATTTTATAGGTCAGATAAATATTTTGTTTATTGAAAAGCCCAAATACAATATTTCATTTCATGTAGTATATTGTTGTCCTAGTATGTACTTTGTGAAATCATAAAAGATTTGAAAAAATTAAGATACCATACAATAATTATTTTCAATATTAAAATGGAATATTTTAAAGTCAACATCTCTTTACACCTGACATTCATAGAGAGATTCAATAAATGGCTAACATAAGAGAAAAAATTGCACATATGGTAAATGATTAGTTTTCCATTGACTATGTTAATACCTCCTACATGTGTATAGGATCAAGTTGACAATGCCCAATTTGTTGACCTATTTTACAATATTTAGATGTACCAAAATTACTCTTCTATTCCATCATATGCCTGATAAATCACTATGAAATGAATATATTGGTCCTTGAATAAAACCATAACCCTTGAGATGGAGAACTAATTGGGGTCAAAAGAGATCCACATGGTTACATATCAATATGGATTCAAAAAAGAGTCATACCCTATATAGATGTAGCATATACGATGAGAGAGGGAACAACATAAAATTTACCAAATTGGACAACATATGTGAACATTGTTATTGGTGTACATTAATATTTTTTTATTATTATTATTTGACATTAATGTTATTTCTTATTGTATTATATTTTATTGTTTGAATATTAACAAATAATTAGGACAAATTCACATCTTTTAAGACCACTTCAAGATGATGCCACATATTAGAGATGGTGTTTTGAGTTCATAAAGAGTCCATATATTTGGTGGATTCTATGGTTGACATGCTGAGTAAAGCAGTTTTATAACTAGACCTAAGATAAGTTGGTTTTACGATTACTAAATGATCATATATCGAAGGACATATGGGTGGAACATGTAAATATATATTTTATTGTATTTGACCCTGTTAATATTCAATTGTGTTCCATATATCATAATCATACTAATATTTATGTTATTTGATTAATTTTTAGGTCGACGATAAGATCTATTATCGACACTATAGATTGATGAATCTTAATCCATGTATGGCATTATATATCGTGCGGATAGGTTTTTATTACATTACTTTCCTTTAATATATTAAGCTAGATCATGGCTTGATTAGTGTATTTATCTAGAGATGATGGCATGAGATGACATATACATTCTAAGATATTGTTGTTCTTCTTAGCCTACCCATTAAAGGATGACATGTAACTGGCAGGGGGTCAATAGACAAGGAGGAGCTATGTTTGTGATTATTGGAAAATGTACCCTTTTCAATATACATGAAAAGGGTATGGCATCAAGCTGAAATGACTGGAGAATGCTTTTTTTGACCTACCCCCTAATAAGACGAATGAGATGTTACATCAATATGCTAAAGCATAAATCATGCACAAGTTTTGTAGCATCCTATTCATAGTTCTTACCAATCTATACCACCAGCTATGTTATTGATGCATTATAGGCTTTAAACAAGTTTGTGCTTATTTAATGCTTTTACAATTATAATAATTATAACAAAGTGTTTTGATTTATCATATTTGATTTATATGATAACAAGATATTTGAGCGGTTTACTAATAGTTTACATGTAATAGATATGGTCCAATGAGCATTTATATATTGGGCATCCTTATGTGATAGGCATGCAAATGATAGATGAAATTTTTAGGCTACCACTCCTATTAAAAGCGAGGTAATAGATATTCTTAAATAGTTTTTTATTAGCACATAAATTATATTTGTTGGAAACTTGTATTAACTTTGTGGGTCCTTTGTGGGTTGTAATGTCAGGTGGTGTGGGACTATGATCTTTAAAAATAATCCAACAAATGTCTTGTTGTTTTACTGCAATGAGTTAGATAGACAATAACCTTATCATGTATAAGTTAAAAACTATTTCAAATTCTTTTTTTGTTATATTATCTTTTACTTCAAATTGTTTATAACAAAGTACCTTGTTTTGATTTTTTATAAGTTGAATGGACACTTTACTCTAAGGATGAGCTCCTAGCTGCTCCTTAAATTTACAAAATTGGTAGAGATATATGGTCACCCTTATTTTTTTGAGGTGGTAAAGTTGCATTGCTAAAATCATATCATGTAACAATTTAGGTTACAAGAACATATTCCATTTGATATCGACTCCAATGATGAGTTGTAAACAATAAGTCATCATAGTAAAACCGTTGATAAATGGGTGATAACATATCAATGTTATATCTTAAAAAGGGAATTCATAAAGGTCAAAAATCTTTCTGAAGGTGAACCCCTTTATTTTAGTTGATGTGCACATGAAGTAGCATATGGATATAACATGTTAATTCATCACACCACAATGAGATTGTATTTCTAGAAGTAGATATATAGAGTACAAACCCTATAAACCATAGCATAATACAATGGTATGTGATGGGTCATGGTTTCTCAAATCAACCTCATTTAAGAGATAATGTATGAAAGTCATAACTCAAAATAGGGTTGTGTCAAAGACACAACCAAAAGATTGATGCCTTCACCCAAGTGCAGGAGTGTCGAAGTAATAAATAATTCAGCAAGACCAGAGTCGAACCACAGGAAGGTTAATTGTATAAATTATAAGCAACAATAATACAACAACGATAGTAACAACAACAACAACAACAACAACAACAACAATAATACTAGTAGTAGTAGTAATACTAATAATAGTAATAGTAATAGTAGTAGTAATAATAATAATACCAATGATAATAATAAAGATTAAGAAGAAGAAGAAGTTGATGAGAACTTTGAGATGGAAGATTAACATAAGGATTAAACAATGATAACAACAAATGTCAAGGTTAGAGGATCCACTAATGGTATTTCAAACAAGTATAGTATAAAATCTTATTATTCAATTGGAAACCACACACAAAGAAGGTTTCAATCAGATTATAAATTGTTAACATGATTACATTAGTTATCTTATTCGAATAATGCTAATACTTGTAAATGTTGTCAGGCATTCATGATTATAACTTATGTTGACAACAAATCAAGTTCCTTTCATAGCTCAGGTGTCGGTTATACCATACAGTATGGGCTATGAAAGTACCAAATATTTGTTGTACCAAGTGTTATACAACATAAATCTAGATTAACCATTTAACAAGCAAAGTATTAAAAGTGAACAAGATAACAAATATAAAACATGTTAGTATCCAACATTAAGGTCCATGTTAAGTTTATATTATACTTATTCTTACACCATTAGTGTACCCTTTTCACCTTGACATAATTAACTTAGCTACACATAATGAAAGAAAGAAACATAAATAAACAAGATAAGAACATAAATGAGAAAGAAGTTAACTAAGTAAAGAAAAGAAAATGAAAGGCATAAACAAGAGATTAATATAAACAAAACTTAAGTATTACAAAAGAAAGACAGCAAGAGCATGATCTTGATCTGAACACCAATATGCCTAAATACATGGCAAATGTCTCCTTTTATAGGCCAAAATTCAAAACTATTGATTTGTTGACTAATTGATGAATGGGTGACCACATCTTGACTTGGTGACAATTCTTATCTTCTTGTCTGTCGAAAACGTAATTGATAACGTCATAATTTGAACAGACTTCAATCATGAAAGTTCTAGGAAATTGTCTCATCTTTCTAGGGTAAATATTTGAGATCATTTGGACTTCTAAAACTGAACACTGAATAGTGTCTGGGCTGCAGGACAGATTCGAACTTCTTTGTTGTTGCTACAATTTGGACTTGAAAACGGCCTTGTTAAATCTTGGGCTCCCATGAAAGTTGTAGGCCTATTTCTTACCTTTTCATCCATATAAAGTAGACCTAAATCCGAGATCTACAGCTCTAGATATGACCCGATTACCGAACAATGTTCCAGTTTGGACTGCACCAACATCTCTTTTCTAAGTTTGGCCATCTCTTTGTCCTTTCAATTTCAGTATTTCAACTCATCAATCAATTCTTTCATTTATGTGATAGACCTGCATTTAAGATGAACAGTTACCATAAATTAAAGGTATCTTATATTATTAGATATGTTATTATAAAACATGCTTTAGTTAAGGAGTTATTGATACTTCATGTGCAAAATGATGATATAAAACCTTGATAAAAATGCACTTTTAAGTACTAATCAGTCTTTTCGGGTGTCTAACCCCAAGTTGGGTTGGGGTACACCCACACCCAGTCCCACGATGGGCCCAGATGTGACCATGCCCAACTCTTTGTTGGGCACGGACGCGTCCATGCCCAGTCCAATGTTGGGCCCAGACGCAACCATGCTTAGTCCCATGTTGGGTCCGGACGCGACCGCATCGGACTCCACGTTGGGCCCAGACGCGACCATGCCCAACTCTACGTTGGGCGCGGACGTGTCCACGCCCAGTCCCACATTGGGCCTGGACGCAACCGCCTCTAACTCCACGTTGGACCTGGATGCATCCCCGCCCAGTCCCATGTTGGGCCCGGACGTGTCCACACCCCGCCCCATGTTGGACCTGGACGTGTCCACGCCCAGCTCCATGGTGGACCTGGATACATCCGCGCTTAGTTTTCTCCTGAGCTTCAGGCGTGGATTGAGCCCAACATCCCTTAGATTGGGTGCATAACTGACGGGTCACTCTACACTAAGCCCCCATACTCTGGGTCTAGGTTAGTAATTATGATACCCATCACATCCTATTAAATACAAACAAGCAGCCCATGCTTATATTAATTAGATGTGATAGCACGAGCAGTAGAATAATATTATTTTACTGTTACAAGATTACATCTCTACCCCTCCTACATTGTATAGTCAAGTAAGGTAATATAAAAGGAAGCATGAGTATACAAAAAGGGAGGAGAGATAGGTACTCGGGAACAAAAAACACATCATCTGCTTCTTCTTCCTGAATTCTTCACCTTCTTCCTTCTCCTCTTCTCTATCTTCATAAAAGCTCATTAATACTTCCATTAATGCCTTTGGTTACACAAAAAATATTCATGGTACTGACTTGATCTTCGGAGGGTCCCCCGTCAACACCTCTGAGGGACTTTGTGCAGGTAGTTATTCCAGAAGAGCTGACATTCCCCTGGAGAGAGATTTGCCTAAGGAAAAGCATGTGTGGTCTTGAAGTGGAGGTCATTGAATTCACCATAAAGTATGTAGGGGGATTTCAATGAGTAATTCACCCTAGAACATTCTCTGTGATTTTTGTTACCTCATCAGTATGTATTTGTTAGTTTTTTCTTTAACTTATGATAAATCATGAGTTTTATATATTATGAATTGATATGTGTCATTGTTAATGTATTAGGCGAAGATTCTGTTACGAGGGGGTTAACAAGATGTTGTTACGTTTTATGAGGCCACTAATGATGCACGACATATCTTTACCACCAATTAGTTCATTACTTGCCACTTTAAACTTGATGCAATTGGAAAGGCTTCATATCTAAATGATATCGTGGCCAAGGACAAGGTACCTTGGTATAAACAATTTGAAGTGAGAAATAAATAACAAATAAGAAATATGAAAAGTGAAATAAAGTAAGTAAAACATAGACAATCATATTGAATCATTTGTTAGATCTTTTACCATTGCACAAAAGACAACAATTCTTTTAGTTTATATTAGCTATTTAATTCGTGCTCCGTCACGGGTTGTATTTTTTAAAAAAAATAATAATATACATACTTTTTTCGATCTATTTTCTATCATAAAAAATTCTAAAAGTAAGTTGAAAGACTTTAATTAAATAAATCAACAATTATCTATATAAAAAAAATGAACAAAAAAAATGATTAACAATAAATAATAATGAAACTGGAAAAATCGAGAGACAAATATAAATCTAGATATTTGATCTCACAACATGAGACATTTATCTAATTTCTTTTTATTGAAATTTTTTAATAAATCAAACAATAAAAGAAATAGACAGTTACATCAAATTAATTGAATAAAATAAACAAAAAATAATTATGCAAGGCTGTATATGTTATAAATATTATTTAAAAATAATTTTTTTCTATTTTTAAAATAAATTTTATCTATATAAAACATAAAAAAATTATAGATTAATCAGAACAATATCTTCAAAAATTAATCAAAGTACTTTTGAAAAAATATATTAGAAAAAAGCAAAATAAAAAATCATAAAGGTGGGATATTAATTGAAACATAAATCAAACAATTATTAAAAAAAAGACTTATTAAAAGAAAGTATCAATTAAAATAAAAACTAAAATTAGAATAAAAAATAAGAAAAAGACAACGATAATCCAAGTGCCCCAAGCACGTTTCAAGAAATAAGAAAAACAAATGACTTGGGCTATAACTTCAATCATGTTTAATAAGTTGTTTTTATTTTAATTAGACGATAAAAAATAGGCAATGACAGTAAACATAATTTGAAAAAAAATCAAAAGAATGAGGACCAAATTAAAAGAAGCTAATACACGACAAACTTGAATTGAATGATGAAATTGAAAAATAATAAAACTTTTAGAAAATTATCAAGGACAAAAATTAGACATTAAAAAAGAATGAAGATCAAATTGGAAAAGATAATATCTAAAAAATTGGAAGTGAAAGAAAAAATTAAAAATAAATACAACTTTTATAAAAAAAATCAAGAACAAAAATTAAAAATCAAAAGAATAAGGAATAAAATTGAAATACCAAAAACAAATAGAGTAAACTGTAATTTTTTTGGAAGAGAAAAAAATGCTCACCGATGACTAACTGCCTCGTCACCGTCAACATACATCATACCAGGAGATAAAGAACATGGAGACACTTTCAATGATACGGTGGAAATGCAGTTTTGATCATTTAAAGGTGCTACTTGTGCTGACCAAATAATGTAGGCACCTCTAACGTCTAACGTGTTGGGACGTGGACGATACACATCAATAACTTTTTTTTCAATTTAATAATAATTACTCATCCTAAGAAGACCAAATTACCATAAATGGTTTCAGAATTAACAAAAAAAAATGTATAGAAAAGACCAAAAGGCCCTTCGACTAATGACTTATTGTTTTTCTTGATTCCAAGGGTAAATATATTTTTTATTGTATTTAAAAAAATATTAAGATAAAAACACTCTCAGTCAATAACTTTTATTTATTTCTACTTCGAAGGTAATTTAGTTATATACTATTTTGAAAATTTTCAAAAGATACATGTAACCCTGGATAATGTTTTAATAACCATTGGACCATGAAAAAAGACCGAACTACCCCTAACTCCAAGACATCTCGGTTTTTTTGTGTTTAAGTGTACATTGTTTTTGCTACACCTTTTAGAGTTTTTGTAATAAGAAATGGAAAAGATGGTGTCCCTTTATGGATACTATGGATAACAAATACAAGTTCGATGCACATAGACTATTTATACAAGATTGCTATATCATCCAAAAAGTATGGATAATAATTAATATCTAAGGATTGAATTTTTACTATATCTACATCTTACATATTATTTAATGATATAAAAAATTTAAATATTCATATTTTATTTATCAATTCCAGATATTCATTTAAGTATTCATAACTTGAGTAATATTTATTAAAGAAAATTACTTTGACTCTCCTAAGATGTGTACAAGATTTCATTTCTTTTTATAGTATCAGAAATTACATTTTACATATCATTGACTCAAACTATGAAAAAAAATTAATAATTTTAAAAAAAAAATTATGGAACTAACTCGTATAATTGAATTTCCATTAAATTGAATTTGAGGACTAAAACACCCGTATAAATTAAAATTATTACAACAATACCATCAAACTAATAAATAGTGACATGGAATTACACCAAGAACTAAATCTTTCACCATAATCTCCACCTCTATCATCCACCCTCTACTAATCTTCTTTTTCCTTCATATTATACAATACTCTATATGATGTGGGGAATCACTATTTCCCCACACCAAAATCATTGTGGATTACAATAGTAATCCACAGTGCATTTCTCTTTTTTTGTACTTTTTTATTTTTTTCCTGTTTTTTTTTTGTCACTTTTTTGTTTTTTTAATTTAATTTTTTTGCACTTTTTATTTTTTTTCACTTTTTTCTTTTTTTTATTTTTTTTTCAAAATTATCTTTGTCAATTTTAGTTTTTTAATATTGAACTGATTAAAAATTTTACTTTGTAATTTTTTCCTTTAAAATACTGTAGATTGCTGCGATGTTTTTCCACATGGTTTTTCTATTTTATTCTATTATTTTTAAAAATTTTATTTTTTGATTTTATTTTTTCAATATTAAGCTGATTGATAATTTAGTTTTGTAATTTTTTTATTTAAAACATTATTGATTGCTACAATTTTTTTCCACAAGGTTATTTTTGTTTGTTTGTTTTTTTTTACTTTCTCCAAAATTATCTTTTTAAATTTTATATTTTAATATTGAGCTGGTTAAAAATTACAGTTACAATATGTAAAGGAAGCATTGAAGCTTTCCTCGCAAATTACTGTGGATTGCTACTGTGTTTTTTTCCGCATAGTTTTTTTTTTTTTTTCTAAAATTGTCTTTGTCAATTTTATTCTTTTGATATTAAGATGGTTAGGAATTACAATTAAGTAATAAGCTAAAGGGTGTGAGGAATTCACTATTCACCCACACCCAATGCAGTGTGGATTACAATAGTAATCCACAGTGCATTCTTTTTTTTTTTTACTTTTTCATTTTTTTTCATCTTTTTTTTCAAATTTCCCCTTTTTTCTTTTTTTTTTCAACTTTCCCCTTTTTTTGTTTATTTTGTTAAATTATATTTGTCGATTTTACTTTTTTAATATTGAGCTGGTTAAAAATTTCGCTTTGTAATTGTTTTTCTTTAAAATATTGTGAATTTCTACGGCGTTTTCCCACATGGCTTTTCTTTTTTATTTTTTAAAGTTGAGCTAACTGAGACTTTAGTTTTGTAATTTTTTTTCTTTAAAACATTGTTGATTGCTTATAGTGGTGTTTCTCTGCATGGTTTTTGTTTTTTTTTTATGATTTTCTCCAAAATTAACTTTTTCGATTTTATTTTTTAATATTGAGCTGGTGAAAAATTACAATTACATTATGTGAGAAAAACACTGTAACTTTCCTCGTAAATTACTGTGAATTGTCATAGTGTTTTTTCCCACATTGTTTTTTTCCAGTTTCTTTTGTGTTTTCTTTTTTTGTAATATTTTTTCCCAAAATTATTTTTGTCAATTTTATTTTTTTAATATTGAAATGGTTAGAATTTAACTTTGTAATAAAACTTAAAAGAATTTTAGCTTTCCTCACAAAACACTATGGATTGCTAGAGTGACTCTCAACATGGTTTTTTTTTCTTATGATTTTTTCAAAATTATCTTTGCCAATTTTAGTTTTTTAATATTGAGCTGGTTGAGAATTACAATTACAAGTCATTACAAATAAGGCTAAATCATGTGGGGAAGCACTGTAGCTTTCATCACAAAACATTGTGAATTGCTATAATGTTTCCAACATGATTTTTTTTCCCTGTTTGTTTTTGTTATTTTTTTCTAAAATTGTATTTTTCGATTTTATTTTTTTAATATTGAGCTTATTGAGAATTTAACTTTGTAATTTTTTTTTTAAACATTGTGAATTGTTGCAGTGTTTTTCCATATGATTTTTTTATAATTTTTTTCAAAATTATCTTTCTCGATTTTTTTTTTTAATATTGAGTTGGTTAAGAATTATAATTACAATAAAGCTAAATCATATGGGGAAAGCGTTGTAACTTTTCTCACAAAACACTGTGAATTGCTACAATATTTCTCTAAATGGTTTTTTCTATAATTTTTTCTAAAATTATCTTTGTCGATTTTATTGGAGAAAGCACTGTAATTTTCCTCATAAAACATTGTCAATTGCTACAACGTTGTTTCTCATGGGTTTTTTTCCTTCCAAGATTATCTTTGTTTTTTTTTTTAATGTCAAGTTGGTAGAGAATTTAGCTTTGTAATTTTTAAAAAATATGGCGAAAACAATCATTTTGTTCAGTCTCTAAGTTTTTGATCAACAACACAATTTTTTTTCCCATCATGAAATATTGACTCCATCATAACTTTAGTTTTATTACTTATCTAGCGTCGGTTCACAATTATAACACTATCAAGTATATTTGTTTTATAAGCTCGTGGCAGCGCGCGGGCATGTCATCTCGTTATTATCTATGCATCGTAGAACATATCCTGGACAAAATGAGCCATTAAACAGGACACAAAATTCAATCAAATTCTTGAATCTTGAAACCCCACCCCAATACACAAAGTTTAATATTGACACCCAATTCTTGATCAAAACTTTAAAAATTAGACATCAAATTTGAATTACTTTTCTCTACCCCTCTTTGCAAGCAGTCCCTCTTGTCCTCTTAGAGAAAATTAATTTAAAAAGGAGTGTAGATGATCTAAGTATAGATTAAAACTCTAAGACTTTCAATCAAATTGATTCGGGGAGAAGGAAAAGTTGTGGTTTTGGGAGAAAAGAAAATAATATGTAAAATTTGATGATTGACATGTTGTTTGGATCATTAGGGTAAAGTTATATAGGAGGGTATTTTTCATTTTTTGTTTTATTTTAAATTTTGTATTAATTTAGTATGTAAAGTGTAATTTTTGAAACTATAAAGAGAATGAAATTGTGTCTAAACCTTAAAAATGTCTTTTTCCTATTTATTATTCAATATAAAATAAGGTTATTTAAGAATTGAATTTTGTAATTTTTTTAAATTTTTTTATATGAGATTTTGTAATCACATGGATTTAATATTATTATTTTTTATTTCAACTTTTAACATTAAATCTGGTGAAATTAGGTTTATAATTTTTTTTATTTGTTTTTTTATAGAGTTATCTAAGTCAAGAGTTTGACAAGTTAACTCGGGCTAGATTGGGTAGTTTTTTTGTTTTTTTAATTTTTTCAATCATATCTTTCAATATTGGGTTAGTTGAGAATTAGATTATATAGTTTTTTTATATGTTTTCTATGAGTTTATCTCGATCTCATGATACAGATCACGAGTTTAATAGATTAACCCAAGTTGACTCCACTTTTTTTTTGTTAATTTTTTTTGAATTTTTTTTCAATTTCATTATTAACATTAAATTGATTCAAAATTAAACTTTATAATCATAACTTAGATAAATCATAAATTTGACATGATAACCCACCAAATCATCTAATATATCATCTTATTATTATTTTTTCAAATATACAATATACATTATATTTTAAGTCAAGTTAACAACACAAACTAATTATCTAGTTAAAAGAACTCTAAAACGCGTGGGGAAAGCACTGTAACTTTCTCCCACAAAACATATACTATCACTACACTGTAGCGAACTGTCTCGCTTTTCTTTTCAGGTTTGAAAGTATTTGACTTAAAGCGAGATCATGATATCAGTGTATTAAATGCTTTGAAAAATTACACTATCGTTTTTTCTTTCTCTGCAATAGGGTCTTCTTTTCCTTCTACAAAGTTGAGGCGGTTACTGAATTATCTGACATGTCATCAGCTTGAAAATAATTAAAGGAGCATGCCAAGAGACAATAAACTTACACGACTGCTTTTCACGTCTTACAAGATGTGTTCAGTAACGGCTTAAGCATGATAATAAAATATATGCATAGCTAGCTATGGAGTTATGCATTAAATGAATGTGACACTGACATCATTATACACACATACTTGCCCTTACCTTTTCATTGTTTCCTGTTCTGTTTTAGTTGGCATTTCTATTTTGGTTAGTATAGTTGGCAGACCCTTTTTGTTTTTGTTTGTAATTGATTTATTGCATGAGGTGGTGCTCTTCTGAAGTGTGTTTTTAGCAATTCAATTCTCTCGGCTCCCAACTCTTTTATGATATTTCTAGGTGTGTTTTTGTGCAACTTTTGTTCTTTGGGTTGGGTTAGCTTTTACCATCAAGTTGCGTTTGTTAAGGGTTTAGGTGGGATGTGCGTTTGTTTTTATCAATGCATAGCAGCTATAATTTGTCATGCTTTTCTCTGCAGTTCTTTATTTCCTTTATCAAATCATCTTTCAGGAGAGGACTTAGACTTCAAGGTTAGAACATTTTTCTGTTTGTTGCTTTTAAAATTATGTTGTGAGAAATAACTATACTCATGTTATTGTCTACATCTCAAATTATTGTGCATGGGGCTATGCTCTATCATTTTCGACGTTTACATAAATTTGTCACCTGACAAAGAAGCGTTTTTATTTTATTGAACATCAAGTGTCTTTACCTTTATGTCTGATTCTGCAATTTAGTGGTGCATTCTTTGTTTCAATTTTCATCATTGTCATGTTCTTTAAAAAGTCTTCAGAGATACCAAGGCATATCATAATTTTTTCTCGTTAAATGCTCTTTTGGAAAAGAGTCTCCTTTTCTCATCCTCTCTTCATTTTTTTTTAAGTAAATAATGTCATTCATTGAGTAACATCATGGATTACATCACATCATCATCTCTGTGGGTGGTAATTAGTTTTACAAAAAACCATCATCACGGACAACTGTGTTTATGCATACAAAATCTTATGTTATTGGTAAGCTTTAAGAATTTCTGTTTTTTTTTATATATAAAATTTGCAGAGATATTTGGTAGCTGTTATGACATGCAAATGTTGCAAGAATTTTATCTTGCCTAGAAAATTTTGGTTTATTTTTCTCAGCACTGGATTTAGACCATTAGAATATACTATGTAATGCTCAGATATATTAACAATTGGAGATGCAATAAAATTATACCAACACTATTAAAAAATAAATAAATTGAAGCAATCAAAATAGGACAGAAAAAATTGTCTGTCAAACCAAGGCAATCCCTAACAAGACAAAATTTGAGTTGTTCTGTATTTTTAAACCCTTAATTTTAGTTTTTAAAATTTTAATTGCTCTGTATTTTTTTAATTTTATTTTCATTGCTCTATTTCCATGAGAAAGCTTTTTTGGAGCTGAGTCATTACTTAGGGTGATTACCACCAACTGTTCGGTTAACCTCTGTTGACATTTCAAGTCATCCCAGTTTCTTTCAAGAAAATAGGATCTCACAAGATATTTTTGTTTTATTCCTATTACATGCCTCTCCATGTAAATTTATTTTTCAATGTTGTATTTACAAGTTTCAATCCTGCATTCCTCCACTTTTTCTTATGAACTCTTAACATTTCTTATAAAATCTTAACATGCGAGCTCTGTTGTTTATATTTGATGTCTCTTATTTTTTTTTTCTTTTTGATGTATAGAGACAGTGTTTATGTTGTCAAAACAAAACTTAATGAACAAAGGTTTTTTTTTTTTTGTCTATAATGAATGGCCATGCAAATCATTTAAAAATTAGTATGAAAGACCAGTTAATGAGCAAAGGTTGCTTCTTTTTGTTTTTTGCATAATGCCTGGCCATATAAACCGTTACAAAAATTAGTATAAAAGATCTGTTAGGCTCATTCTTGATTTTTTGTGGGTTTCTAACCACTTATTTATTTCGTATACTAATTTCATCTTTGCGATGTTTCTTGGTGTTAGAGAACAAAAACAAAAAAATTTAAAACGATCATGCCTGCGCAATGCCGCGAGCTTGTGGCATGCTTATGCGTTGTCGTAGATTTATAAAAAAATATTATATAGAAAAAAATTGTTGCAATCCATAATGTTTTTAAGAAAAAAATTACAAAACTAAATTCTTAACCAGTTTAATATTTAAAAAATAAAATTAACAAAGAAAATTTTGAAAAAAATCACATGATTCATGATATTATATATTAATTTATATATGTTTCTCAGCATCACAATTAAAACTTGGGTTATATATTTATTAAGACATGTTTTTATTAGATATAAGCATTGGTTTTTCCACTGTGCTTGAGATGAAATAATTTAAAAACAATCACTATCCTTTTAGATCTAATTGGAAAAGAAAAATTCAAAATGTTCAATGGTATATACAAATTGACACTTTTCTGCATGACTACCATACATGTATTAATGGTATGGATGACATTTCAGGAAATTACATGGAATTTATGCTTTATGATGAGGTTAGGTTAATTATTCTTTGTTTAAGAACATGAGCTTAGAACAGATTTGACATGCCCGAAGACCATATAAAGAAGGGAGGTCATAATTCCCTGTTTTTTAGCAGTGTTTACTTATGTCAAACTATGAATTATAATTGGATTTTATATATTAAAATTAAAATTCACTTAAAATACCCGTCGCGGATATTAAAGCTAGTCTCATCTATTAGCTGTGGGATACAGCAACACAATTTCAAATCAAAAATTGATATCCATCAAATTGTAGTGAAATTGTGATCCTTACCAAGCTCAAAAACTAAGGAAACAGCAGCAAATAGGACGCAATGCATCAAGCTTGCGCGCGGCCTACAATGACATCGCATTTTTATACTGTAATCAGGATCCTCATCATGTAATGGTTCTTCTTCCTCTAGCTGTTTTAGGAACCAAGAAATTAGAGCAGAGTGAGAGAATTAGAGAGAAAAAAGAGAATCGTATCATTCTTTTCTTGCCTTCCTAATTCATAGGAGGTGACGGACAGATGTAGATCCAGTCACTTGTGTTCGCGCAGCCATTACAGGACACGTTGAGAAAATAAAAAATATGAAACTGCTACACATCAAAGTAAACCAACACCCTCAGCTGTAACAAAAAACTGAAATGAAGGTTGGAGGAATATGCACAGGCAAAAAACCTAGAGATAAAGGAGGGTGCAAAGTACAAAAGCACAGCATGCAAACAGAACTTGAAAATAATAAGTCCAACGTCAAATCCCTTCATGCTGTAATAATGAAGGGAGGACCAATGTGAGATTAAACTGTCCGATGTCTCAGAACATCAAATTTAACGACTCTAAACAGCAAAGGAAAACAATTCGTTAAAATAGTACTAGGAAAATAAGAAACCCTTTTTCACCAAAAATCTCATCACAGGAGATCAGCCACGTTAGATGGCAGCTCCTCGATGACCACATTATAGAACTTCTGGATATCAAACAGCATTCTCTCATCATCCCTTGTCACAAAGTTAATAGCGACACCCTTTCTTCCAAAACGCCCACTTCGTCCAATACGGTGAAGGTAGTTTTCTGGTTGAGTCGGCAGATCATAATTTATGACAAGGGACACTTGCTGCACATCAATACCACGGGCCAGGAGATCAGTTGTGATGAGAACTCGAGAAGAGCCAGACCGGAATTCTCGCATAATGATATCACGAGTGTTCTGGTCCATATCTCCATGAGTAGCTGAGACGGTGTGGTCACGGCTTCGCATCTTGTCTGTCAGCCAGTCAACCTTGCGGCGGGTGTTAACAAAAATAACACTCTGAGTGATGGCTAGGGTCTCGTATAGATCACAGAGAGTTTCAAGCTTCCACTCCTCCTTATCAACATTGACATGAAACTGTTTGATACCTTCAAGGGTAAGCTCATCACGCTTAACCAAGATCCTCACAGGCTTGTTCATGAACTTCCTTGTGATCTCAAGAGCTTCAGGTGGCATAGTAGCAGAGAACACGCCAACTTGAACTTTAGATGGCAGCAACTGGAAAATATCGTAGATCTGACAGCAAGTGGAAAAACAGTATTAGAACAATAAATTATTTATAAAAAAACATTAAGAGCTCTCAAGTCTAAGAAATAAACTTGGGATCAAGTATGAAGGCAAACCTGATCCTTAAAACCACGGGACAACATTTCATCAGCCTCATCCAAGACAAACATTTTAATGTAATCTGGACGAAGTGACTGCCTTCTTAACATATCAAACACACGACCAGGAGTGCCAACAACAACATGAACTCCAGCTTGAAGAATGCGTTGGTCCTCACGAACACTTGTGCCACCAACACAAGCATGAACTTTGACGCCAAGATAATCACCAAGTGCCCGCATAACCTTTTCAATCTGTTGTGCAAGTTCCCTAGTGGGCGCAAGGACCAACGCTTGACATTGCACTAGACCATAATCAAGTTGCTGGAGAATACCAGAGCAGAAGGTTGCTGTTTTTCCAGTTCCTGACTGAGCCTGCTGAATCACATCAAGGCCCTTGCAGAATGGAACAATTCCTCTTTGCTGGATTGCAGATGGCTTCTCAAAACCTTGAAAAATAAATTAGGATGCATCAATCAGAACAAGAAAAGGATGGAACTACCAGAATTTAAGCATCATAATACAAGAAGCAAAGATGTTTTTTTTTCCAACAATCAAAACTGTAATCATAGGTCAAAAATCAAGGTTCCAGCAGAAGAAAAGAACCTAAACGATAGGTTTGCAACTGCAACTAGGGAAGTTATATATGTCTTGGCATCAACTCATTAAGATGCCGAATGAAAGTACATCTGCAGTTATAAAGCTACCTACCATAGGCATAGATGCCCCTCAAAAGGTTCTCTTGCAGTCCCATTGAATCAAAAGTGTCATAAACCTCATCATATGATGTGAAGAAATCTTGTCCATCATTTGCGAGCCTGCATTGTTTTCAAAGCATAAATGAATGTCAATTACATTTTCCAATCAAGAGCTGTTGCTGTACAGCTAGAGTTGCAAGGAAAAAACTTACAAATCATTCATTCTAGCATCATATTGCCTAGAATCGAATTGTGACCCTTCTGGTGCCAAACCCGCCATGACTGCATTAAGGAAATATAAGCAGAGGGAAGATTTATTACTCTAATGGATTGAGGTTCATAGCATGCATGTTTCAAAACTGAACATGTAAAACATATTCTGCTTTCAGCATCTATCATATGCTCCAATAATTGACAAATGAGAAAAAAGGAACACATAGAATGCGTTCAAGCTATCACATAATTCTGTTTGTGGGGGGATAAGCATAAAAATAAAGCAGAAATATTCATTACCATAAGCACAAAAGATAGTGAATATTTCATTATAGCCAACCGAAATGAAAGAATAAAATGTCACAGAAGAGCCAAACTTGCAAACCAAGCTAAGAGTGAAGTACAAGCATTAAACTTCTGTTTCAGTGTCTGGAGAAGATACAAAAGGGGCAAACAGAAAACTGATATTTCGGACATAAATCCTTAACCATCAGACGCTGCTTCACCCACCCCTCCAAAAATTCTGATCAAGGGCAAGAAATAGTCCAGAAAGACTTCAACTTTTGTTGCTCTTTTAACACACCATCCCTCATAAATCATATGTGTGTTATTACAGCAGTGTGGGACTTGCGCAACGAGTTACATATCCATCAAATTAAATTAAATTAAATTAAAGCGTTCAGACAAAATAAACCGCAATAATATGATATAAGCAGCATCAAAAGATTATCAAACAATCTCATAAAAAGATCTTTTTGTGTTAAACTTATCTCCAACCAGACCAAGTTGAAAAGAAAAAACATCTGCAATTTCCAGAACCTAACCCTAACAGCTCATGAGAAACGATAAGGAAAACCAAAAAAATGAAAACTTTAACAACAAAAGGAAAAAACTGATCAACCTCAGATCTCAATAAGTAAAAATCAGATAGCCCAGCTACAAAAAAAATCAAGAAATCAACCAATCCAGAGATCCATGACAGCAAGCAATAGCAGCATCTTAGGCACACGCACACAACAAAAGTAACTACATTTTTGCATAGAGAGAGCGAGAGAGAGAGAGAGAGAGAGAGAGACCTGGGAGTGAGGGAGTGATTGATTGATAGCAAGAAAGAACAGGAGAGAGATTGAAAGGAAGCTGAAGATAGAATAGAGAAATCAATAATAGCCCAAACTCCTCGGATCTGCGCCGTGGAGTTTGAAAGAGGCTTTGTTTAAGTGTTTAAGATTATTTATAGGTAGGTAATAGGGCGTGCTGAGTTAGGTTAAAGGTTATACTTCTTCTACAAACCCTTCTGCTTCTGTTTTCTATTTTCTTTCCGATTTTGCCCTTTACTGTTTTATTTTCATATTTCATTTATTTTTGCAAAACAATTATGTATAAAGAGGTTGATTATGCTTAGACTTGTCACCCAAGAGCAGTTTGAGTGTCAGGTAAATCATTACACTGATATTTATTTATTTATTTATTTTTATTATAATACAGTAAAATTTTAATTAAAATTGTTAATTTTATTTTTTTCTTTGAAAATAGCTGATTTAGAACAATCTAGAATAGATTTTATCTTGTTTGGAATCTTGATTAATTTCAAAAATTCCATTTAAATTCTACCCGAAATATTCTAGTTCCATTCTGATTATTCTGTTTTGGTCAAATACTGTTTTTAACTTTTTTAAAAATAAAAAATCTATATTTTTTTAATAATTAATTTTTTTAGTTTTATTATTTAATATTTTTAATATTTGATTGATTATAAATTAAATTTTATCATTTATTTAGATTTGTTTTTATAAAACATTAATCAGAAGAGAATTAACAATTTTTTTTTAATTAGTATGGTATTAAGTTAGCAGTGTTTTAATGAAATTGAAATTCGTCCTCCTATATTGAAGGATGTTGGCATTTTTGTCAAAACTAGAATACGAATACATGTGCTCATTAAATTTAAATTTGAATAATTTGAATACATCACATCAATTATTAAGTTAATTTAAAAAAACAAAAACAAAATAGGAGAGCTTCCACGAGGGGTTGAACGAGATGGATGGGAGACGACAGGCAGATGTAGATCCAGTCACTTGCCATTACAGGACACGTTGGGATTAATTAATATATATATATATATATATATATATATATATATATATGAAACGACTATACATCAAAGTAAACCGACACCCCCTCAGCTGTAACAGGAAACGGAAAACAAATGAGTTTTCAGTTAAAAATTAGAGTTGAAAAAATATTTTAAGATTGTGTTTCACAGTCACGTTTTAAGGATGGTATATTAAATTTTTTTATAATTAATACTGTTTTATTAAAAACAAACTCAACCTAGTCATGTGGAATGAGGTTCCTGGTCTAAGCCCACAAACACAACCTAAAAATAAAAACAAAAGTGAAATAAAATCAAACAAGATTTTTTTTTGAATTTGATGAAAAACATGAAGAACAAGGATGAAGAACCCGAAACATGGGTTTGATAGCGGACCAAATTACATAAAAAAAAGCACAAAAATATATAAAACCATCGTTTAATCAAAACCTTGAAGCTGGATCATAACAACAAACACCTAATCGATTTTATGCAAGAGATAAAGTGAAAGAGTTGAAGATAAAAAGAAAAAAAAATAACATTAAATCAATGTTTTTAAACCATGAAGACCTTAGATTAATGATTACCAAGCATGCATTCATGCATATGTAAGAACCATCAATCGATCAAAATAACATAAAAATCGAAGACCCAAGGTAATATACAGCGTAAGAACATTCAACATATAAATGTCAGCAAACCTAAAAACCTAACAGTAAAGTCTAAACCTAGAAAAATGCAATAAAACCCAGAAAACAAACTAAACCTAGCAAACAAAGCTTAAACATGCTTGACACAACTTGTTTGAACCATCAAAACAAACAACAAACAAAAATCAATAGTAAAAAAGTAAGAAAAGTCCATGATGACAGCAAGCAAAAATAATATTATCTATGCATACACATGTTCTATTGATTGAACTTATTGTCTTGAAGCTTAAACAACTAGAGTTTTTAAACTTAGTTTGATGGTCGACCCGGCTGAAGGCCCGAGTCACGAGTTTTACTCGGGTCAATTCTAATTTTTTTATAAATCAAAACGACACCGTTTTGGTTAAAACAAATAGTCAGCTGGTTGCAACAAGGTTTTTGACTAGGTCAACCCACAAATCACCCAAGTTTTTGACTTCCTTTATTTTTCATAAACCCAGCTCGGTTTCAATATCGGGTCAACCAGGTCCCAAGTCGACCCGTTGGGCCGGGCTAGGCTTTAAAACTATGTAAACAACATCCCTATAACTTCAACATACCAAGCAAGCTATCCTAAAATAATATAATTCACAACAACAACAAAACTTAACATAACTTGCAATGGCTTCACAAATAATTAACCAAACATTTAAGTATGCAAAACAACATAATACATTATCATATACCATACCATTATCACATTCTAACATATTAAACAAGGCAATCCAACAAAACTTGAACATATACAATTTATTTTTAAAGCATGCTTAAACATCTCAAAACAAGTATTTAATGGATTTTAAACTAGCAAATGACTTTAAAGGATGCTTAACAATCATCTTGAGCGTGAATTTAAAAGACAAAATAAAAAGGAGTGTATAATCATTGAGCTCCACCCCTTATCAAAGTTTAAAAGTTTAACTTGTAAGAAGAATGTGGTTTTCTCCTCTTGATTTCTTGCTTCTTTCTTCTTAAATTTTAGCTTCTTTCTGATCTAGATTCCACCCTTTCTTTTTCAACAAATCAGTCTTTATAACTTTCCCTTTAATTTAGTTCTAAGTATCCTATTATTGTTAAAGTTTACCTTATAAAGAGAATATGGTTTCCTCCTCTAGATTCTTTGCTTCTTTCTTATTGAGTTTAAGCTTTTTTCTTATTTAGATTCCACCCTTTCTTTCTCAACAAATCAGTCTTTATAACTTTCCCTTTAATTTTATACTAGGTATCTTATTAATTTCTATGTATTTCTTTTCTTTTTTTCTCTATGATTTTCTTTTTGATCCCCCTTTTCTATGTGTGATTTCTTCTCCTTTTATAGCACTAAAATGGTAACTAGTTGTGAAAACCACTTATAGGTTTGGAAGTAGTTTTTCAAAACTAGATCATAAGGGATTACTTCCTCTAATATATGAGGAGGTCATTCTTCATTCTTCATTATCCTCCCTTCTTTTCTGTTTTCTTTCCCTTGGATGATTAACAAACTCTTAAAACTTTTATAAGAGGTTGGGAACCTCATAGCTGAAACATGGTTGATTGGAAATGCACCTTCTATAAATTAATCATAACAAATAGAGGGCCATTGAAGCCAACCAAAATATAGATCTTGTAAAGGGGATGTATATCTAACATGGGGATCAAATTTCATCTGATTTGGAGGTGTAGAACTCCACATTCATTTAGTGGAAGGTGAGCCCTTGATTAACTTGAAACTACTAAATGCAGGGGAGGCTGATCATAGACATGATGTTATTGAGTTTATTTAGTCAAATAAGGTAAAAATATGTGATAAGGATAGATGATTCTTATAGAGAAGATGTTTCTCAGTCGAGTGGTGGTGGTTGGAGCCTTTGAGGTGATCGGAGATGCCATGTTCATTTGATTGAAGGTGACAACTCGATTAGCCTTCTCAACTCAAGAAGACAATAAAATAAGGATAGACAACATGTTATTCGGTTTCTTAATTAAAAGCAAGTGACATGTTATCTGCTTAAACCTTAAAAATCAAGGTTTTCTAATTAGGAATTTGATAAGTTTCAATTTAGTCATTGTTGTTTCAAATTAAGCTCAAATGTCCTTAATTAGGACAAAATTGATTAATTTTATGCAATTAGGCCCTTGCCAAAAATCAATTGAAACCCCTTAAATCTAGTGCCCTTTTCAAAGTTGTTCTTGTTTTCCAATTTGTTCTATTTAGTCTCCAATTAACCCTTAAACTTTTTTCTTCGATTTTGTCCCTAGAAAAGTTCAGTATAGCCTCTAATATTGCATGCCTTTTACAGACATGTCTTTGGTCTTGAATTTCTTCATTTTGGCTTTTAATAAACCCTTAAACATTGATTTTCTTGCAATTATATCTCTGATTTCTTCTGATTAAGCTTGCAAATATTAAGTCATGTCCTTTAAAATTTCAATCTTCTCAATTATGCCCAAATTAAGCTTCTTAACTTAACTTTTCATCAATTAAGTCCTTAATAAAATTAATTTGACCTATTAAAAGTCTAATTAAGTCTTTGCACTTAATTAATTTTTTTAATTTTGGCCTAAATTAATTTATAAATTTAATCAAACCTTTAATTAGACTCATGATTAAATCAAATTAGCCTATTAAAAATCTAATTAAGTCCTTAGACTTAATTTTTATGCAAATTTATCTAATATTTACTTAAGTTAACCTTGAGTTTGTATTATCTTTCACATTTAAGTCCTTCAAGAGTGCAATTGAGTTTTCAATATTGTCAAAGATCTAGTTAAATCTCTTCTTCCCTTGTTTATGCATGTAGATCCATATTCAACCTGTTCTTTCCAACTAAGTCATTTGTCTTCCTGTATTTTTATTTTTCAACCTTGTTATAACTTAATTTTTAGTTTTTCCCTAAATTTATCCTTTTCTTTTAAAATTCAAATTAAAAAATAAAAAAACTGGCAACTTGGAAAGAATAAACTCATAAGGGTTGCATACACATAAAGAAACTAAACTAGGATTTTGGATAAAATTAAAAGCCTAATTGTACCTTATTGCACCCTAAATCAAAAGACAATGTAGATTTAAGGTCAAATTAAATAATTATTAGATGAATGTGTATAAAATTAAGTTTGAAGACTTGATTACACTTTTAATAGGCCAATTTGATTTAATCACATTCTAGATAACTCGTTAACGGACATGCCTAATGTAGCGGTTAGGAATTTATAGCTTCCTCCATTATAAGTAATACCATTATTGGTATTGACAATGATACCATTATGAAAGCATAATATTCCTAAATTACCTTATATTCACAAATAACACAACAAAACACAATTCTAATTTATTAACATCTTAGGGTTAATCAAAATATATAATGTATCAATAAATCTATAACGATAATATATTTAGCTAAAACCTAAATTCATCAAATTAATGGCGAACACCTTCATTCATCAAATTTCACTATCATAAAAGATTTTTCAATCAAATTCATGTATTTCATAGCTAATATTATTATTTTATATGTAATTCGGTATAATTTATAATTTAACCTAAATCAAAACTAACTCTTACAAAATATTTTTGTTAATTCACAATCAACAATAGTTCAAAATCATTGATTATTTTACAAAGCAACCTAATTATCAACTCAAATTATATCTAATTAACCTAATTTGTAATTGAAAATTACCCTAACATTGTATGAAATAAAATTAACACACATTAGCATAAATTGCATCAAATTGATAAAGTGAAAGTGTTCAATATACCTCTAAATATAGAATATGGGTGGTCACGGTGACCAATGGTGGTTGTTTTAACTAGAAATTGGCTTAAGCCCACAGTAGAAAGAGAGAAAGATGGTGATTTGGGTTAGAGAGAGATGGGTGATCTCATGGTGTTTTGGGAGTGTTTCGCGATGGGGAGATAAAGAGGGGAAGGTTGTTGATGGCGGGGAGAGGAGAGGTAGAGTTTCTTTAGAGAGAAGAAGAGAAAGGGGAAGAAAAAGGCTTTTTAAGTATTAATTTTGAATAAAGTCGCAGATGCCATATGCGACTCGTGTGTCACAATTACCATCTACAACTCATGAAATTATACTATATCCTCAAATATTTTCCCTGTTGTGTTACTTCACTAACACAATTAACTAATTAATGTCTTTTCCTAAGTGCAAAAGTGTCAAAGTAATAAATAACCCAACAAGACCGGAGTTGATTCATAAAGAGGTTAAGGATATATAACCATAAAAAAAATAAACAAACAAAGTTAAAATGAGCTAAAAAAAATATGATATTAATGTAAAGATTTAATAGAGATAAAACAATTGTCAAGGCTAGAGGATATACTAATGGTATTTCAAATAAGTATAATCCAAACTCATTTCATTACTCAACTGGAAACCACATACAAATAAGGTTTCAATCAACTAATTTTATCATTAATGACTCATTTTAAATTATTAACATGATCATATTTGTCATAACCCATTTATGGATTATTCCCCAAAATTCACTTTTTTTCAAAATAAAAATAAAAATAAAATAAAAGTTGGCAACGTGGAGAAAGCAAGCCGGGGAATACAACTGTAATTTTAGAGGAAATTCAAGGCCTAGTTGTACCCTATTATGCCCACAAATGGAGAAATAATGCAAATTCAAGGTAAAATTAAATACTTATTGGGCTATTTGAATAACAATTAAGTCCAAGGACATAATTAAATTTTTAATAGGCCAATTTGATTTAATCATGGGCCAAATTAAAGTTTAATTATGTTTAAGAATTAATTTAGGTCCAATTGAAGGATTTAATTAAGAGCAAGAACTTAATTATACTTTAAAATGGTCAAATTAATTTTATTAGGGGCTTAATTGGTGAAACATTAAGTTTGGGAGCTCAATTTGGGCTTAATTGAAAAGATTGGAATTTTAAGACACCAAATTTAATTTTTACCAAGTTAATTGATTGAAATGAAGGGCAAAATCACAAGAAAATTAAAGTTTTGGGTCAATTAGTGGTCAAATTGAAGAAAATTGCAACCAAGGACCAATCTGGAGAAACACCAAACTATGGGAGCTTAATTGACAAAAATCGGGGGTGAAATTGAAGAAATTGAAAGTTTAATGGTCAATTCGGTGTTAAAGTGCATAAATCCAAGACCAAGGATCAAAGTGCAAAAGCCACGTAAATTTGGGGTTCAAATTGAAGTTCTTTAGGAGCTAAATTGCACTAAATCAAACGTTTAGGGTCAATTAGGGGTACAATTGAACAAAATTGAAAGTTGAAGGACTAAATTGAAGTTGGACAAAAATCCATAATTTAACCCTAAATAGTGATGTTTTGAATTAAAAAAAAAAAAAAAACAAGACGCGTCGTTTAGTCACCATTAATTATCTTCTCTGATTTTTAGCCGAAAAGCTGTCTGGGTGGCTACTTTTCAGGTGCATTTAATGCCTTATATGTCCATCAAATTTAACTACATGATCACCTGACAACCCTCTATCCCCGGGTATGGCCCGTTCATTCTGAATGACAATATGGCGGCCCCGGAGGCCTAAAGTGACCACTTCAGGCAGCCTTGAATTGTTAGATTTGACAGTTTATAGTGCCTACTTTGAACCAACGATTGAGATCTTTCCCAACCGAATCAATGGCTACAATTTTTCTCTTGTGTAGACAAAATTACCCTTTTCCACCTCCTATAAATAAAGGTGGATTTCATGGCTTGAGCATAAAGAAAATGAAGTCTAAAATCTGCAAAAAACCAGTCATTCCCTGGTTCCCAGCCAATGTTTTCCTCTCTTTCTTCTCTCTTCACTGTGTCTTCAGCCCCTAAAGACTCCACATAAACCTTTCTCCTTCACCAACAGACGCTGACTCAGCCTCCCTACAAGCCTAAATCCTCACCAACGGCACAACAACCATCGCGAACTCCTCCCTCTCCCCTATGCAGATTTTGTTCTTCTTCTTCTTCTTCTTCTTCTTCTTCTTCTTCTTCTCTTTCCTCTGCCACTGACCGCCAACTCTTCCATCGTTCCTCCCAGCGACGCCGCCTGAACCATAAGCTCAGCCTCCTGATCACGGTCGTGACCATTACCTCTAGTAGTCTTCTCCTCCGCCCGTCTCCATCTTCTGTAACCATTTTGGTTACATGCAGAACGTGAACTGTTCACATTCTACAAATACTTCACTTATATGGCGATTCGGGACTGTTTGGCCCCAAAAGGTTGGGCCTGGTCCGGCCCACCCTAAAAAGAAAGAAATATTTGTTGGGCCGAGATCGGCCCAACCCAATCATTCTTGGCTTTGAGTTTGACCTAGTTGTTTGGGTTCCCACTCACATATTATTATAACATTATATATTTAAAAAACAAAAAAAATCCAAAAAAATTCAAAAATAATTTCAAAAATAATTTTATTTTCTTAAATATTTTTCTACCAATTTTGCATGATATCGAGTTGTATTCAGACTGTAAGGTACAAATCCAAAGATTAAAATACTGGTTTCTTCCAAAACATTTTCTAAAAAAATTTCAAAAAATTCAAAAAAGTTCCAAAAAATCTTAAATAATTTAAATTAATTTCCCCTTTCAAAAAAAAAATTTGTTTTCATACATATAGCTAAATCCTAAAATGTTTTCCTAGCATATTTTCATTAAAAAAATTACATCTTTTCATGTTTTGAAAATCCAAGAAAAAATAGATATCATAACCGGTTCATTTATAATTCATTAGGATTTCACAAAATATCGAAACCTTTTTTTTAAATTTTTTTTAAGGTCCAAATGTAGACTTTAATATCTATAAAATCGCAAGGAGGGAAAAGCAAACATTGAAAACAAAGAGTGACACTAAATAGGCAACGCTTTTGCAAATGGAAAAACATCTCCCTTCTATAATTCTTTTAAATGGCAGGCTCTTTATAATCATATTATCTTGAATTTACGTATTTGAAACATTTCCTCACCAATTTCCAAGAAGAAAAAACATATATTCATTGACTTGAAATGAAAATAACAACTACAAGCAAAAGGTTATAAGGTAGCAAAACCAACCAAAAGTTCCTAAACATTCAAGTCTAGCTATGTAATCTCTCATAGAATAATTAAAACAAAGCAAAAGAAATAATGACGTGTTATTTTTACTAACAAAATTAGGCCCCACCGGAATAAATTTCATTAGTAAAATCGTTGGTAAATTGTGTTCACTTGTTCATCATGTCAATTGCAAAGGGAATCACCAGCTGAAAAATTCCGTTGGTATTTTCAGAGCTCTAGAACCTTGTTCACTTCTCAATTGCACTTGTTAATTATTGTTCTTTACAAATAAAATCACCGGCAGCATTGAAAAGTGCGTCGGTGTTATTTGATAATTTTCTGAAAATTTAGATTAAATTAAAAATTAAAATTAAATATTGCAGATGGAATCACCGGATTGAAAAGTCGCTGGTGATATTTGACGTTTCTGAAAATTTTTGATTAAATTAAAATTTTAAATTAAATATTCCGAAGCGGAATCACCGAGCCGAATGATTAAAAATATTAATATTTAATTATTCATCGGTAAAACCCGTTGTAAACGCCCAAATAAAAAGCCTAGAATCCCTAATTTCTGCATCCGTCTCCTTTCTTCTTCTTCTTCTTCTTCCCCCATATGTAAAAAACATCAAAATTCATTTCTTTTCATGGGCCTCTCCCTCAACCTCTTCTCTTCTTCTCTATGCTCAGGTATGTCTTCTTCTACTTTCTTCTTTTTTATTCTCAGTTTTTTTTAATTAGTATACTTTACGATTTTTTTTTTCTCTTCTTAGCTTCACTTGCAACTATATTAAGGTAAGATTTTTTCCTTTTTCTTTTTTTTTTTTTTCATGTTTTTTTTCACTATATTTGTTTTTTTATTTTATTTTTTAATTGTTTTTTGTTCTTAATAATTGTATGAATGTTGTTGTAGGATTTTTTTTCATATGAGATCAGTTTTTAGTTGATTTATTTATAGGATTTTTAAATTTTTTTCATATAATATTTTTAGTTGAATTTATTTTTTTGTGTTATTTATTTGTTGCAAATTTATTTGAGTTGATTTTTTCCTTCTTTATTCCAAGCATTTTGAGTATTATAGAGTGTTGATTTATATTAATTTAATTATTTTATCATTTTGTAAAAAAAATTTTAAAATATTTTAAATAATTATTGACGAAATTACATATGGTATTTTCCGAGGGAAATCTTGTGAAATAAAGCGGTAATTTTTTTTGGGTGCCTTTTTTCATCAAAATCCACTTCGGTAATAATATTTTTTTTATTACCAACGGACAAAACTTAACCGACAAAGATTCACCGACTGAGCATGTCCGCCGGTGATTTTGTTGGTAAATTAATTATCAATCGAATGATAATACAAATACCGATGGAAGATACGATCGGTAAATATAAAGATTGTGGTTTATTTGATTATTATTGCGGCAAACCAAGGAGTAACGAGGAAAGAAAAAGGGCATTGAATCAAGGTAACAAACTTTTTTATAAGATAAAGGCATGTTTTCTTTTTCTTTAGAGGTTCAGGTAGTCCATCTAGTGAATGAGATGGAGAGATGTTGCTGGAGATATCTTGCTCATGTATTCCACTGCTTGAAACTTTTTCAATCTGTAGGCAAGGCAAAAACGGAATCAAAATAGCACTCAACCAAATAAGAGACAAAGCAAGCGAACTAAAAAGCAAACTAAGAATGCATAAGTGATGGGTTGTAAGAGAATAGAAACATGTCTTTGATGTGTGACATCTTCTTACAGCAGGGATATTAGTTTTATGCCTGTAGCTAATTATAAGTTGGTAATTAAACATAGTATTAATTTTGTTCATGTATATATATTTAATAGTAATAAAAGTTTATTTATATGTAATATTCATCAAATATTTGATTAATAAACCTAGAGTAAAGATAAAGTTCATTAGACAAAAATATTTTGCAAAGAAAATTATAAAGTTGTTATAATTATGAGATTCTTATTGCAACAAACCATTGGTCAATACTCTATTAAGATTGCACATTAATTAGAGTTGTTGAGAGTGATACATATTATGTTCTTTCCTTTATAAAAGGAAGTAATTGTTCTCATAAATTGAGATATGAGAGATATTTAAAATTAATATATAGGTGCTTGTCAAATGACATACATATTGAACTGACCCGCATGAGAATTCTATATAGAGAGATCACTTGTGTCTATGTAAATGCTCACATGACGGTTGTGTAAGTGATCCTTAAACTTGAAATCACTAAGTTATCTTATATAGAGAGTGTTATGTTTTGATCCCGCTACACGTTGTCTTAAATAAGGGTAACAAACAAACATATATTAGGTATAACATGAACAATATGAAGATAATTAAATAATCAATGGAGGATTCATCACCCTATGTGAATTAGAAAAAATATTTCATCTATTCTCAAATAGTATTGATTGTAAATCCTTGCACAATGTGGAATGAGATTTGTAAAGAGTTTCCAAAATTTATTCAAATAATCAATGATTATGAGTTAAGAACAAACATGATTTGACATAGAAGACATACTTCATGCTATAATGTTTAAATTGAAACATTGTTGATGAAAGGATAATAATTACACTAAGAAATTGGTCACTAAAAGGTTAAGTCAAACCATATATGACTTTTTCTAATATTTAGAAGATCATGATAGGTTGTTAGACATTGTACTTGATCTTCAAATATAAATCAATCAATTGTTGAATTGATAATAAATTAATTAATTTAATGCTATTTTTATTTAGGATTTCGATTTATATTTGGGCCAACTTATTAGGAAACCTAATAGGTCATACACATAAGAATCATTAGTCGAAATTAAAATTGGATGATTAATCAAATGTGACTTGATTATAAATAAGTTTTAAAAATTGAGGGACTACAATATAATTTATACGAGGAGTTACAATTCTAGACTTAGAAAAATCAAATAGAGACTTGATTGAATAAATTTCTAAAATTAGCCTAAAATAATATATTTGATATTATTTAAAGGGCAAATTGATATTTTATCATTTATATGGTTTTATGTTTCCCATAATAGAAAGTTATGCTTTTATTTCCTATAGATGATGAAAAAGGTGAGTAGAGTACAATACTTAAATACTTAAAACACAAAATAAAAAAGTTAGCACTCTAAGATATAACAATCACTCTCTCCTAAAAAGGTTTAGTAGATCTCTCACTGGTGGTTCGTGTGGATTATCGTTAGAGACTGGATAATTAGAAGACTTGTAGTTTACGACAACCAAGCCTTTAAAGCAAATATTCAAAGCCAAAAACAACATTTGATTTTTAGGTATTCTTCACATAAAACCTTAATCAAACTCTAAATATGTTTAACGAGATCCTTGTGACTTCTGAAAAAATTTAAATTTACCATTTTCACTGCGTCTATATATTTTGGGAAACCCCAACAAGGGATCTTTTAAAAAGCTTAGTTGGAATTTTTGGCGGAGTTATAAGCTAATTGTCAATGGCAATGACATGAGTTAGAGTATTTATTGCTAGAGTTGGTGGGCTACATGGAGAATGCAACTATGTACTCATTGTAGCAATGAGATGTTTAAGTTTTAAATATTTGTTTAGTGTGGAAGGTTGTTAGGGTTGCATGACAAGTCCTCCTCGAAGACTTCATCAAAGACACAATGATGTCATTGCAATTCAAAGCATAACTGAATAATCCAAAGCATAGCTGGAAAATCTATCTTGTTAAGTTTGTTCAGCATTGGAGGTGCGATAACATATGGATTATTGAACTTCTTGTCATAGAAACATAATGGTGTACGAATACACCAAAGAAATTCTCGGATTGGAAAACTATAATGAAGTTTGTATCTTCTTTTGCCATTATTAACAACATAATCAATGAAAAATTTATGACTGATTAAACAAAAAATGAAAAAGGATTGGCATTAAAGTGAATAAACAATAAAACATTTAGGCTTAACAAGGTAAGCTAACTATGTAATAGGCAAACTAGTGATGTCCATTTTGTTCTTGTATATCGGATCCTTCTCAGTTCCACCAAGCTTTTATTGTATTCATAATAGTTCTAGTACCACCATCCACTGAACAAATTAAAATCAACAATGAATGCACGTCATGTGAGCCTAAAATGATGTGCTGGGAAACAAGAAGGCAATGATGGTCTAGTTATGTTATAAGGCAAGAGTAATTAAGTAAATCATAGTTCTAAAAAGAGAAAAAAGACGGCGATAAATTGGCAACAAACTAAACTTTATGGTCATATGGGTTAATGTAGAGACTTTCTTTGATTATCCTTTTTATTTTCATTAATTTAGTCTTTAAGTTATAAAATAGTGTTGTATATAAGTGATGGGTTGTAAGAGAATAAAAGCATGCCTTCGATGTGTAACTATCATCATCAAACAACAATTAAGCATTTGTTCTAGTAGGGATCCTTTAGGAAGCTTTAGCTAAAATTTCTAGTGGAGTTACATCCAATAAGTTCGGTATAAAACCGTTAGAAATATTTGGAGAGAAAAGGAAGGTAGGAGAAAGACAATCTCATTTGTATAAATATTATTATCCCCAAGAGGGGTCTAATGAACTTGGACTTACATTCTGTTACTAATATAAGCATTTATATAGTGCTAGGGATAACTTCGAGGACTTCGAAAGGGTAAATGCATTATTAATGCATTGCATAGAACAAATTAGAGGGACTTTTTTATGGACTTGAATTAATTCTAACACTCTTGTGTTAATTTTGAAGTCTAAAAAAAGATATGAAATTTGGATTCCAATGGTGAATCACCTTATCATGATTATTGCACCATTCTCTATTCTCTTGTTGATGATAAGAAATCTCAATATCTTCTCCTAGTTTTCGTCAACCTTTGGTTGTGGAGGCTTTTCATTAAAACTTTATGAGGATTATTAAGTTGCTTACTACATGAGTTCACACAAGAAGAATTTATTACTACAAAACTTATCTTCTTACCTTAGCAATTGTATTTTGCTTAAACATGACTTACCTAGGCCATTTTTCTTTTTGATGGCTACTACCACATGCTTCATGCCATGATTCTTTGTCTATTATCCATCTTCTCTCTTAGGAAGATCTCTTTTTTTTTTTTTTTTTTTTTTTTTTCATATGAAGTGATCTCCCCTTGAGTACCACACATCACCTCTTTGTCGCGTTAAGTTGTCAACTTGCACCAAGCTCTTTTTTGTTTTTTTTTATCTCTTTTTTTTATGCAAGGTCTTAATTTTCTTATTGAGCTTCATCATCTTGCACCTTAATTTTTTTCTTCTTTGGATGTCAACTTCTTCATCCAGCACTTTTATCTTTTTTTTAAATGCCTCACTAAATTGAACTAGCTCTGATACCATGTTAGAAATATTTAAAAAGAAAAGGGAAGCATGGTGGAAGACAATCTCATTCATATAAAATAATACTCTCCCAAGAGAGGAATTCCTAATGAACTTGGACTTAAATTATAATACCAACATATTATTTATAAAGTGTAAGGATAAATCAAAAGACTCAAAGAATAAATACCATCATCACCACATTATATAAAAAATAGCTTAAAAGACTCTTTAATAGACTTCAAAATTTATTCTAAAATTGACATGGGTCATAACATTTATTGTTGGAGTTGGTGGGCTTAGATGGAGAAGGCATCCCAATACTCAATGTAGTGGTGGGTCGTTCAAGTTCTAGAGATGTGTTTGGCATGGAAAATTGTTAGGGGTTATGTGGAAATACCCTTATGGAGACTTCATTGAAGACATTTCCTATAATGATGTCATAGCACTTCAAAGTACAACTAAATGATCCACAACATAGCTAGAAAATATTTATCTTGTTGTTCAACATTAGAAGTGAGATAACATATAAACCGATGAACTCCCTATTATAAACATAATGGTGTCGAATGCACCAAAGAAATTCTTAGCATCAACCAACCATAATGAAGTTAACTTTTTTTCCATTAGCAATAACACAATCAATGCAAAACCTATGACAACATGTCATTCATCAAATAAAAAATGAAAAAGGATTGGCATTGAAATGAATAAATAATAAAACATTTAGGTTTAACAAAGTAAATTAACCATGTCATATGCAATAAGTGTTGACATCTTTGTTCCTTCCATATTAGCTCCCTCTCCGGTTCCATCAAGCTTTTTATGCATTCAGGGACATCTCTAGTTACCACCATTCACTAAACATATCAAAATCAATAATGGATACATAACATGTGAACCTAAGATTTTGTGTAAGCGAAACAAAAAGGCAACAATGGTCTAGTTATGTTATAAGGCGAGGAGTAATGAAATAAATCATAGTTTAAAAAGAAAAAGACTGTGATGATTGGCATCAAACTAAACTTATGGTCATAAGGGTTCATGTAAAGAATTTCTTTAATTGTCCCCCGTTTCATTAATTCGGTCTTCAAGTTATAAAACAAATACATTGGAGGATGAGGGAAAATGATGAGACGTTTCAATGTGAGTTGACCAAGCTAAAATCATTAAGATGTTAGGCTCACATGAAACATCATTAAAAGAAAGGGAACATGAATTGCATGAAACGAATTGTTTTATCAAGATTGTATAACTTATTGTTGCTTATATAACAATGCCTTAGATCTACTCCAATTAAAGTTACCAAAATGGAAGTTAGATATGCCTTTTAGGTTTGGCTAATGATAAACATATAATCGAAAGTAGGTAAAATAAATAGGAGCAAAGACAATTTTCTTTGCTAGATGACGTTAAGATGTGGAAAGATAGGTAAACAACATGGGAAGAAAGGGTAATAATTCATGGTGCATATTTTTTTAAGGAAAGTATGGATTAAGCTAAATTGCAAACCTTGGACCGGGACACATGAAATTTAGTGAAAAATAATGATCACATGAGGCTAAATTGTGTAGATATCATCGTTATTGCCAGCTTCGAGCATTGCCCCTCAAAGAGAAAATGTGTCTATCATCTCTCCCGGGAAAAGATGGAGAGAACTTAGTAAGTAAAGTATTGCATTAAATATGCAAGACAAAACCTTGGGGGAAAATTTATACTTTCAAAAAGAAACTCTTTTTTGTGCTCCAAATTTTGCTTGTGTACTAAAACTTGCTTAAGCGATTGAATACTCTTAACTTCAGAGAGCATTTTTATAAGAATTAAAAGCAAATAATATAAGGCTCAGTTGTTTGAATCTGAAAAGAACAAAATGGAAAATGTATCATAAAGAAAAATATTTAGGGAGCGGTATAAACCCAAGTAAAACTTTTTTTTGATCTCTTTCGTTTTGGATAGAACATATGCAAAGTCAATTCGGTTAAAATAATGCCTTTAAATCATAGATATGGAGATCAATGGTTCTATTTGATGTGTTGGATTTGCATCAATAATCATTTCATGATAACAAATAACACTACAAATGTTGGTTCACAAGTGTTAAAACCCTAACTTTATAGTAAATCCCATCAATAAATGTTTCAACAAACATCTCCAAATATTTCTTACTTTCTGAGTATGCCCAAAATGATCTCCACCTTAGACCAAAAAACAAAAAGAGAAAATATTAGAGAAATATAAAAACATGTAAAAAGTGCAAATAATTCACACATAACACAAAGTTTATGCATGGTGATAAGCATAAATTGCTGGGGTGGAACATATGCAAGGGTAGGGCGTATAAGATTGGAATAAATTGGCTAGGAAATAAAGCATACTCAAGGTATTTGTTTTAGAGATAAAGTGGATCATTATTAAAGTTACAATATAAATATACTTGACAATTACTAAAAAGGCATTTAAAGTTGTTTGGTTGTCATCAAACTTGGAAACCTAAACACGACTTTGGTCAAACAAATAAAGGGTAAAGGTGAATTTTATATGCTTGGGTAAATAACAACCATGTTCATGTAAAAAAAGGAAAATAAATTAGGAGCGTAAGAAGAAAAACATTATAGAATTAAAAATGAACTCCTCAAGCATTTAGGAACATATATATATAAGGCTAATATCGGAGCTAAGATTTCAAAAACAATTATGGAAAAACATGTCTATGATAAGGATACTTACATAGTGACATTTAAATTAATTAGCATGGTTCGGGTATGGAACAAACTTTTTTTTTAAAAAAAGCAATCATTTCCACATATTAGGATGAAAGGTTAATTCATGCAAAGGTTAACCACACATCTATGTACTTTAATACCAAAGTTGATAAATATATTTAAGGATGATATTCTTTGCATCAGTGCGTATCCCCACAAATCTTTAATACAAGTGATTATTTTAAGGTCCTTCTCGATGTAACCTTAGAAACAGCAACACATAAATGCTAATGTGTGAAAAAACTTGTTCTTTGAGAAAAACTTCACGATTCTCAATGATTGGCCTAATATCCAATTACAATTACAAGTGATTATTTAAGGTCATTCTTGATGTAACCTTAGAAATAGTTAAATATTATAATGCTAATGAGTGAAAACTTGTTCTTTGAGAAACACGTATTATCAATGACTCGCCCTAGCTTTATTTATGTCAGGCATAACACGGTATAACAGAAAACCCCATCGCCAAATGTCCGGACACTTTTCATCATTGGTAGAGAAATACAATTTAAAATGAAGACATGGCTTTAACATAAGACTCCTGCCATTATAGTGTGATGATAAGCCTTATTTCGTTAAGTATAAACCAATGTTGGATTTAAGTTGCACGGCATAAATATGATTAAAGCTTTATTCGGGATATTAAGCATAAAGTGGGGAATGCACATCATTAAGAAAGTTGATTAATAAGCTCAACCGGATAAAATAAATTAGCATTATGACATCCTCCAACGATGGGCAAACACATCAAAGGTTTTAGTAAACATGTTTATCTCCTTAACAACATGTCAATAATGAAATTGTTAATTTTATTGACAAAGACATTTTGATGGGATAGGGTCTGAATTTGGATCTAGAATTAGATCACTTCGGATTTTGATAAACGCCGCATCGCAATCACTTGAATCGAGAAATACACGACTTCCATTACTCATTATAAGGATTTATTCATT
>CM027572.2:17835357-17914140 GCA_015852605.2 Populus deltoides | reverse complement strand
TTTTTTCAATTTCATTATTAACATTAAATTGATTCAAAATTAAACTTTATAATCATAACTTAGATAAATCATAAATTTGACATGATAACCCACCAAATCATCTAATATATCATCTTATTATTATTTTTTCAAATATACAATATACATTATATTTTAAGTC
The DNA here is from genome assembly GCA_015852605.2 of Populus deltoides. Lineage (NCBI taxonomy): Eukaryota > Viridiplantae > Streptophyta > Magnoliopsida > Malpighiales > Salicaceae > Populus > Populus deltoides. Next base: position 17,913,980 of record CM027572.2, on the reverse strand, counting down.
AAGTTAACAACACAAACTAATTATCTAGTTAAAAAGAACTTAAAGCAGCGTGGGGAAAACTTATCGTAACTTTCTCCCACAAAACATATACTATCACTACTTATCTGTGAGTATCGCTTTTCTTTTCAGGTTTGAAAGTATTTGACTTAAAGCGAGATCATGATATCAGTGTATTAAATGCTTTGAAAAATTACACTATCGTTTTTTCTTTCTCTGCAATAGGGTCTTCTTTTCCTTCTACAAAGTTGAGGCGGTTTCTTGATTATCTGACATGTCATCGCTTGAAAATAATTAAAGGAGCATGCCAAGAGACAATAAACTTACAACGACTCGCTTTTCCACGTCTTACAAGATGTGTTCAGTAACGGCTTAAGCATGATAATAAAATATATGCATAGCTAGCTATGGAGTTATGCATTAAATGAATGTGACACTGACATCATTATACACACATACTTGCCCTTACCTTTTCATTGTTTCTCGTACCATTTTTAGTTGGCATTTCTATTTTGGATTAGTATAGTTAGCGGACCCTTTTTGTTTTTGTTTGTAATTGATTTATTGCATGAGGTGGTGCTCTTACGAAGTGTGTTTTTAGCAATTCAATTCCTCTCGGCTCCCAACTCTTTTTATGATATTTCTAGGTGTGTTTTTTTGTGCAACTTTTGTTCTTTGGTTGGGTTAGCTTTTACCATCAAGTTGCGTTTGTTAAGGGTTTAGGTGGGATGTAGTTTGTTTTTATCAATGCATAGCGGCTATAATTTGTCATGCTTTTCTCTCCGTTCTTTTATTTCCTTTATCAAATCATCTTTCAGAGAGGACTTAGACTTCAAGGTTAGAACATTTTTCTGTTTGTTGCTTTTAAAATTATGTTGTGAAATAACTATACTCATAAGATTGTCTACATCTCAAATTATTGTGCATGGGCTATGCTCTATCATTTTCGACGTTTACATAAATTTGTCACAAAAGAAGCGTTTTATTTTATTGAACATCAAGTGTCTTTACCTTTATGTCCGATTACTAATTTAGTGGTGCATTCTTTGTTTCAATTTTCATCATTGTCATGTTCTTTAAAAAGTCTTCCCGAGATACCAAGGCATATCATAATTTTTTCTCGTTAAATGCTCTTTTGGAAAAGAGTCTCCTTTTCTCATCCTCTCTTCATTTTTTTTTAAGTAAATAATGTCATTCATTGAAGTAACATCATGGATTACATCACATCATCATCTCTGTGGGTGGTAATTAGTTTTACAAAAAACCATCATCACGGTTAACCAGTGTTTATGCATACAAAATCTTATGTTATTGGTAAGCTTTAAGAATTTATGTTTTTTTTTATATATAAAATTTGCAGAGATATTTGGTAGCTGTTATGACATGCAAATGTTGCAAGAATTTTATCTTGCCTAGAAAATTTTTGGTTATTTTTCTCAAAGACTGATTTAGACCATTAGAATATACTATGTAATGCTCGGATATATTAACAATTGGAGATGCAATAAAATTATACCAACACTATTAAAAATAAATAAATTGAAGCAATCAAAATAGGACGGAAAAAATTGTCTCTCAAACCAAGGCAATCCCTAACAAGACAAAATTTGAGTTGTTCCTATTTTTAAACCCCTTAATTTTAGTTTTTAAAATTTTAATTGCTCTGTATTTTTTAATTTTATTTTCATTGCTCTATTTCCATGAGAAAGCTTTTTGGGTGGAAGTCATTACTTAGGTGATTACCACCAACTGCTTCTATTAACCTCTGTTGACATTTCAAGTCATCCCAGTTTCTTTCAAGAAAATAGGATCTCACAAGATATTTTTTGTTTTATTCCTATTACATGCCTCTCCATGTAAATTTATTTTTCAATGTTGTATTTACAAGTTTCAATCCCTGCATTCCTCCACTTTTTCTTATGAACTCTTAACATTTCTTATAAAATCTTAACATGAGAGCTCTGTTGTTTTATTTTGATGTCTCTTATTTTTTTTCTTTTTGATGTATAGAGACAGTGTTTATGTTGTCAAAACAAAACTTAATGAACAAAGGTTTTTTTTTTTGTCTATAATGAATGGCCATGCAAATCATTTAAAAATTAGTATGAAAGACCAGTTAATGAGCAAAGGTTGCTTCTTTTTGTTTTTGCATAATGCCCGGCCATATAAACCCTTACAAAAATTAGTATAAAAGATCTGTTAGGCTCATTCTTGATTTTTGTGGGTTTCTAACCACTTATTTATTTCAGATACTAATTTCATCTTTACGATGTTTCTTGGTGTTAGAGAACAAAACAAAAAATTTAAAAACGATCATGCCTGCGCAATGCATGAGCTTGTGGCATGCTTATGCGTTATCGTAGATTTATAAAAAAAATTATTATAGAAAAAATTATTGCAATCCATAATGTTTTAAGAAAAAAATTACAAAACTAAATTCTTAACTTGATTTAATATTTAAAAAATAAAATTAACAAAGAAAATTTTGAAAAAAATCACATGATTCATGATATTATATATTAATTTATATATGTTTCTCAGCATCACAATTAAAACTTGGGTTATATATTTATTAAGACATGTTTTTATTAGATATAAGCATTGGTTTTTTCCACTGTGCTTGAGATGAAATAATTTAAAAACAATCACTATCCTTTTAGATCTAATTGGAAAAGAAAAATTCAAAATGTTCAATGGTATATACAAATTGACACTTTTCTGCATGACTACCATACATGTATTAATGGTATGGATGACATTTCAGGAAATTACATGAATTTATGCTTTATGATGAGGTTAGGTTAATTATTCTTTGTTTAAGAACATGAGCTTAGAACAGATTTGACATGCCCGAAGACCATATAAAGAAGGGAGGTCATAATTCCCTGTTTTTTAGCAGTGTTTTGCTTATGTCAAACTATGAATTATAATTGGATTTTATATATTAAAATTAAAAATCACTTAAAAATACCCGTCGCGGATATTAAAGCTAGTCTCATCTATTAGCTGTGGGATACAGCAACACAATTTCAAATCAAAAATTGATATCCATCAAATTGTAGTGAAATTGTGATCCTTACTAAGCTCAAAAACTAAGGAAACAGCAGCAAATAGGACGCAATGCATCAAGCTTGCGGCACGTACAATGACATCGCATTTTTATACTGTAATCAGGATCCTCATCATGTAATGGTTCTTCTTCCTCTAGCTGTTTTAGGAACCAAGAAATTAGAGCAGAGTGAGAGAATTAGAGAGAAAAAAGAGGAATCGTATCATTCTTTTCTTGCCTTCCTAATTCATAGGAGGTGACGGACAGATGTAGATCCAGTCACTTGTGTTCGCGCCAGCCATTACAGGACACGTTGAGAAAATAAAAAATATGAAACTGCTACACATCAAAGTAAACCAACACCCTCAGCTGTAACAAAAAACTGAAATGAAGGTTGGAGGAATATGCACAGGCAAAAAACCTAGAGATAAAGGAGGGTGCAAAGTACAAAAGCACAGCATGCAAACAGAACTTGAAAATAATAAGTCCAACGTCAAATCCCTTCATGCTGTAATAATGAAGGAGGACCAATGTGGTCAAACTGTCCGATGTCTCAGAACATCAAATTTAACGACTCTAAACAGCAAAGGAAAACAATTCGTTAAAATAGTACTAGGAAAATAAGAAACCCTTTTCACCAAAAATCTCATCACAGGAGATCAGCCACGTTAGATGGCAGCTCCTCGATGACCACATTATAGAACTTCTGGATATCAAACAGCATTCTCTCATCATCCCTTGTCACAAAGTTAATAGCGACACCCTTTCTTCCAAAACGCCCACTTCGTCCAATACGGTGAAGGTAGTTTTCTGGTTGAGTCGGCAGATCATAATTTATGACAAGGGACACTTGCTGCACATCAATACCACGGGCCAGGAGATCAGTTGTGATGAGAACTCGAGAAGAGCCAGACCGAATTCGCATAATGATATCACGAGTGTTCTGGTCCATATCTCCATGAGTAGCTGAGACGGTGTGGTCACGGCTTCGCATCTTGTCTGTCAGCCAGTCAACCTTGCGGCGGGTGTTAACAAAAATAACACTCTGAGTGATGGCTAGGGTCTCGTATAGATCACAGAGAGTTTCAAGCTTCCACTCCTCCTTATCAACATTGACATGAAACTGTTTGATACCTTCAAGGGTAAGCTCATCACGCTTAACCAAGATCCTCACAGGCTTGTTCATGAACTTCCTTGTGATCTCAAGAGCTTCAGGTGGCATAGTAGCAGAGAACACGCCAACTTGAACTTTAGATGGCAGCAACTGGAAAATATCGTAGATCTGACAGCAAGTGGAAAAACAGTATTAGAACAATAAATTATTTATAAAAAAACATTAAGAGCTCTCAAGTCTAAGAAATAAACTTGGGATCAAGTATGAAGGCAAACCTGATCCTTAAAACCACGGGACAACATTTCATCAGCCTCATCCAAGACAAACATTTTAATGTAATCTGGACGAAGTGACTGCCTTCTTAACATATCAAACACACGACCAGGAGTGCCAACAACAACATGAACTCCAGCTTGAAGAATGCGCTTGGTCCTCACGAACACTTGTGCCACCAACACAAGCATGAACTTTGACGCCAAGATAATCACCAAGTGCCCGCATAACCTTTTCAATCTGTTGTGCAAGTTCCCTAGTGGGCGCAAGGACCAACGCTTGACATTGCACTAGACCATAATCAAGTTGCTGGAGAATACCAGAGCAGAAGGTTGCTGTTTTTCCAGTTCCTGACTGAGCCTGCTGAATCACATCAAGGCCCTTGCAGAATGGAACAATTCCTCTTTGCTGGATTGCAGATGGCTTCTCAAAACCTTGAAAAATAAATTAGGATGCATCAATCAGAACAAGAAAAGGATGGAACTACCAGAATTTAAGCATCATAATACAAGAAGCAAAGATGTTTTTTTTTCAAACAATCAAAACTGTAATCATAGGTCAAAAAATCAAGGTTCCAGCAGAAGAAAAGAACCTAAACGATAGGTTTGCAACTGCAACTAGGGAAGTTATATATGTCTTGGCATCAACTCATTAAGATGCCGAATGAAAGTACATCTGCAGTTATAAAGTTACCTACCATAGGCATAGATGCCCCTCAAAAGGTTCTCTTTGCAGTCCCATTGAATCAAAAGTGTCATAAACCTCATCATATGATGTGAAGAAATCTTGTCCATCATTTCCTGAGCCTGCATTGTTTTCAAAGCATAAATGAATGTCAATTACATTTTCCAATCAAGAGCTGTTGCTGTACAGCTAGAGTTGCAAGGAAAAAACTTACAAATCATTCATTCTAGCATCATATTGCCTAGAATCGAATTGTGACCCTTCTGGTGCCAAACCCGCCATGACTGCATTAAGGAAATATAAGCAGAGGGAAGATTTATTACTCTAATGGATTGAGGTTCATAGCATGCATGTTTCAAAACTGAACATGTAAAACATATTCTGCTTTCAGCATCTATCATATGCTCCAATAATTGACAAATGAGAAAAAAAGGAACACATAGAATGCGTTCAAGCTATCACATAATTCTGTTTGTGGGGGGATAAGCATAAAAATAAAGCAGAAATATTCATTACCATAAGCACAAAAGATAGTGAATATTTCATTATAGCCAACCGAAATGAAAGAATAAAATGTCACAGAAGAGCCAAACTTGCAAACCAAGCTAAGAGTGAAGTACAAGCATTAAACTTCTGTTTCAGTGTCTGGAGAAGATACAAAAGGGGCAAACAGAAAACTGATATTTCGGACATAAATCCTTAACCATCAGACGCTGCTTCACCCACCCTCCAAAAATTCTGATCAAGGGCAAGAAATAGTCCAGAAAGACTTCAACTTTTGTTGCTCTTAACACACCATCCCTCATAAATCATATGTGTGTTATTACAGCAGTGTGGGACTTGCGCAACGAGTTACATATCCATCAAATTAAAATTAAATTAAATTAAAGCGTTCAGACAAAATAAACCGCAATAATATGATATAAGCAGCATCAAAAGATTATCAAACAATCTCATAAAAAGATCTTTTTGTGTTAAACTTATCTCCAACCAGACCAAGTTGAAAAGAAAAAACATCTGCAATTTCCAGAACCTAACCCTAACAGCTCATGAGAAACGATAAGGAAAACCAAAAAAATGAAAACTTTAACAACAAAAGGAAAAAACTGATCAACCTCAGATCTCAATAAGTAAAAATCAGATAGCCCAGCTACAAAAAAAATCAAGAAATCAACCAATCCAGAGATCCATGACAGCAAGCAATAGCAGCATCTTAGGCACACGCACACAACAAAAGTAACTACATTTTTGCATAGAGAGAGCGAGAGAGAGAGAGAGAGAGAGAGACCTGGGAGTGAGGGAGTGATTGATTGATAGCAAGAAAGAACAGGAGAGAGATTGAAAGGAAGCTGAAGATAGAATAGAGAAATCAATAATAGCCCAAACTCCTCGGATCTGCGCCGTGGAGTTTGAAAGAGGCTTTGTTTAAGTGTTTAAGATTATTTATAGGTAGGTAATAGGGCGTGCTGAGTTAGGTTAAAGGTTATACTTCTTCTACAAACCCTTCTGCTTCTGTTTTCTATTTTCTTTCCGATTTTGCCCTTTACTGTTTTATTTTCATATTTCATTTATTTTGCAAAACAATTATGTATAAAGAGGTTGATTATGCTTAGACTTGTCACCCAAGAGCAGTTTGAGTGTCAGGTAAATCATTACACTGATATTTATTTATTTATTTATTTTTATTATAATACAGTAAAATTTTAATTAAAATTGTTAATTTTATTTTTTCTTTGAAAATAGCTGATTTAGAACAATCTAGAATAGATTTTATCTTGTTTGGAATCTTGATTAATTTCAAAAATTCCATTTAAATTCTACCCAAAATATTCTAGTTCCATTCTGATTATTCTGTTTTGGTCAAATACTGTTTTTAACTTTTTTTAAAAATAAAAAATCTATATTTTTTTAATAATTAATTTTTTTAGTTTTATTATTTAATATTTTTAATATTTGATTGATTATAAATTAAATTTTATCATTTATTTAGATTTGTTTTTATAAAACATTAATCAGAAGAGAATTAACAATTTTTTTTTAATTAGTATGGTATTAAGTTAGCAGTGTTTTAATGAAATTGAAATTCGTCCTCCTATATTGAAGGATGTTGGCATTTTTGTCAAAACTAGAATACGAATACATGTGCTCATTAAATTTAAATTTGAATAATTTGAATACATCACATCAATTATTAAGTTAATTTAAAAAACACAAAAACAAAATAGGAGAGCTTCCACGAGGGGTTGAACGAGATGGATGGGAGACGACAGGCAGATGTAGATCCAGTCACTTGCCATTACAGGACACGTTGGGATTAATTAATATATATATATATATATATATATATATATATATATATGAAACGACTATACATCAAAGTAAACCGACACCCCCTCAGCTGTAACAGGAAACGGAAAACAAATGAGTTTTCAGTTAAAAATTAGAGTTGAAAAAATATTTTAAGATTGTGTTTCACAGTCACGTTTTAAGGATGGAATATTAAATTTTTTTATAATTAATACTGTTTTATTAAAAACAAACTCAACCTAGTCATGTGGAATGAGGTTCCTGGTCTAAGCCCACAAACACAACCTAAAAATAAAAACAAAAGTGAAATAAAATCAAACAAGATTTTTTTTTGAATTTGATGAAAAACATGAAGAACAAGGATGAAGAACCCAGAAACATGGGTTTGATAGCAGACCAAATTACATAAAAAAAAGCACAAAAATATATAAAACCATCGTTTAATCAAAACCTTGAAGCTGGATCATAACAACAAACACCTAATCGATTTTATGCAAGAGATAAAGTGAAAGAGTTGAAGATAAAAAGAAAAAAAAATAACATTAAATCAATGTTTTTAAACCATGAAGACCTTAGATTAATGACGACCAAGCATGCATTCATGCATATGTAAGAACCATCAATCGATCAAAATAACATAAAAATCGAAGACCCAAGGTAATATACAGCGTAAGAACATTCAACATATAAATGTCAGCAAACCTAAAAACCTAACAGTAAAGTCTAAACCTAGAAAAATGCAATAAAACCCAGAAAACAAACTAAACCTAGCAAACAAAGCTTAAACATGCTTGACACAACTTGTTTGAACCATCAAAACAAACAACAAACAAAAATCAATAGTAAAAAAGTAAGAAAAGTCCATGATGACAGCAAGCAAAAATAATATTATCTATGCATACACATGTTCTATTGATTGAACTTATTGTCTTGAAGCTTAAACAACTAGAGTTTTTAAACTTAGTTTGATGGTCGACCTACTGAAGGCCAGTCACGAAGTTTTACTCGGGTCAATTCTAATTTTTTATAAATCAAAACGACACCGTTTTGGTTAAAACAAATAGTCACTGGTTTGCAACAAGGTTTTTGACTAGGTCAACCCACAAATCACCCAAGTTTTTGACTTCCTTTATTTTTCATAAACCCAATTTCGGTTTCAATATCTGGGTCAACCAAATCCCAAGTCGACCCGTTGGTGGGCTAGGCTTTAAAACTATGTAAACAACATCCCTATAACTTCAACATACCAAGCAAGCTATCCTAAAATAATATAATTCACAACAACAACAAAACTTAACATAACTTGCAATGGCTTCACAAATAATTAACCAAACATTTAAGTATGCAAAACAACATAATACATTATCATATACCATACCATTATCACATTCTAACATATTAAACAAGGCAATCCAACAAAACTTGAACATATACAATTTATTTTTAAAAGCATGCTTAAACATCTCAAAACAAGTATTTAATGGATTTTAAACTAGCAAATGACTTTAAAGGATGCTTAACAATCATCTTGAGCAAAATTTAAAAGACAAAATAAAAAGGAGTGTATAATCATTGAGCTCCACCCCCTTATCAAAGTTTAAAAGTTTAACTTGTAAGAAGAATGTGGTTTTCTCCTCTTGATTTCTTGCTTCTTTCTTCTTAAATTTTAGCTTCTTTCTGATCTAGATTCCACCCTTTCTTTTTCAACAAATCAGTCTTTATAACTTTCCCTTTAATTTAGTTCTAAGTATCCTATTATTGTTAAAGTTTACCTTATAAAGAGAATATGGTTTCCTCCTCTAGATTCTTTGCTTCTTTCTTATTGAGTTTAAGCTTTTTTCTTATTTAGATTCCACCCTTTCTTTCTCAACAAATCAGTCTTTATAACTTTCCCTTTAATTTTATACTAGGTATCTTATTAATTTCTATGTATTTCTTTTCTTTTTTTCTCTATGATTTTCTTTTTGATCCCCCTTTTCTATGTGTGATTTCTTCTCCTTTTTATAGCACTAAAATGGTAACTAGTTGTGAAAACCACTTATAGGTTTGGAAGTAGTTTTTCAAAACTAGATCATAAGGGATTACTTCCTCTAATATATGAGGAGGTCATTCTTCATTCTTCATTATCCTCCCTTCTTTTCTGTTTTCTTTCCCTTGGATGATTAACAAACTCTTAAAACTTTTATAAGAGGTTGGGAACCTCATATACAAAACATGGTTGATTGGAAATGCACCTTCTATAAATTAATCATAACAAATAGAGGCCATTGAAGCCAACCAAAATATAGATCTTGTAAAGGGGATGTATATCTAACATGGGGATCAAATTTCATCTGATTTGGAGGTGTAGAACTCCACATTCATTTAGTGGAAGGTGAGCCCTTGATTAACTTGAAACTACTAAATGCAGGGGAGGCTGATCATAGACATGATGTTATTGAGTTTATTTAGTCAAATAAGGTAAAAATATGTGATAAGGATAGATGATTCTTATAGAGAAGATGTTTCTCAGTCGAGTGGTGGTGGTTGGAGCCTTTGAGGTGATCGGAGATGCCATGTTCATTTGATTGAAGGTGACAACTCGATTAGCCTTCTCAACTCAAGAAGACAATAAAATAAGGATAGACAACATGTTATTCGGTTTCTTAATTAAAAGCAAGTGACATGTTATCTGCTTAAACCTTAAAAATCAAGGTTTTCTAATTAGGAATTTGATAAGTTTCAATTTAGTCATTGTTGTTTCAAATTAAGCTCAAATGTCCTTAATTAGGACAAAATTGATTAATTTTATGCAATTAGGCCCTTGCCAAAAATCAATTGAAACCCCTTAAATCTAGTGCCCTTTTCAAAGTTGTTCTTGTTTTCCAATTTGTTCTATTTAGTCTCCAATTAACCCTTAAACTTTTTTCTTCGATTTTGTCCCTAGAAAAGTTCAAGATAGCCTCTAATATTGCATGCCTTTTACAGACATGTCTTTGGTCTTGAATTTCTTCATTTTGGCTTTTAATAAACCCTTAAACATTGATTTTCTTGCAATTATATCTCTGATTTCTTCTGATTAAGCTTGCAAATATTAAGTCATGTCCTTTAAAATTTCAATCTTCTCAATTATGCCCAAATTAAGCTTCTTAACTTAACTTTTCATCAATTAAGTCCTTAATAAAATTAATTTGACCTATTAAAAGTCTAATTAAGTCTTTGCACTTAATTAATTTTTTTAATTTTGGCCTAAATTAATTTATAAATTTAATCAAACCTTTAATTAGACTCATGATTAAATCAAATTAGCCTATTAAAAATCTAATTAAGTCCTTAGACTTAATTTTTATGCAAATTTATCTAATATTTACTTAAGTTAACCTTGAGTTTGTATTATCTTTCACATTTAAGTCCTTCAAGAGTGCAATTGAGTTTTCAATATTGTCAAAGATCTAGTTAAATCTCTTCTTCCCTTGTTTATGCATGTAGATCCATATTCAACCTGTTCTTTCCAACTAAGTCATTTGTCTTCCTGTATTTTTATTTTTCAACCTTGTTATAACTTAATTTTTAGTTTTTCCCTAAATTTATCCTTTTCTTTTAAAATTCAAATTAAAAAATAAAAACTGGCAACTTGGAAAGAATAAACTCATAAGGGTTGCATACACATAAAGAAACTAAACTAGGATTTTGGATAAAATTAAAAGCCTAATTGTACCTTATTGCACCCTAAATCAAAAGACAATGTAGATTTAAGGTCAAATTAAATAATTATTAGATGAATGTGTATAAAATTAAGTTTGAAGACTTGATTACACTTTTAATAGGCCAATTTGATTTAATCACATTCTAGATAACTCGTTAACGGACATGCCTAATGTAGCGGTTAGGAATTTATAGCTTCCTCCATTATAAGTAATACCATTATTGGTATTGACAATGATACCATTATGAAAGCATAATATTCCTAAATTACCTGTTATTCACAAATAACACAACAAAACACAATTCTAATTTATTAACATCTTAGGGTTAATCAAAATATATAATGTATCAATAAATCTATAACGATAATATATTTAGCTAAAACCTAAATTCATCAAATTAATGGCGAACACCTTCATTCATCAAATTTCACTATCATAAAAGATTTTTCAATCAAATTCATGTATTTCATAGCTAATATTATTATTTTATATGTAATTCGGTATAATTTATAATTTAACCTAAATCAAAACTAACTCTTACAAAATATTTTTTGTTAATTCACAATCAACAATAGTTCAAAATCATTGATTATTTTACAAAGCAACCTAATTATCAACTCAAATTATATCTAATTAACCTAATTTGTAATTGAAAATTACCCTAACATTGTATGAAATAAAATTAACACACATTAGCATAAATTGCATCAAATTGATAAAGTGAAAGTGTTCAATATACCTCTAAATATAGAATATGGGTGGTCACGGTGACCAATGGTGGTTGTTTTAACTAGAAATTGGCTTAAGCCCACAGAGAAAGAGAGAAAGGTTGTGATTTTGGGTAGATAGATATGGGTGATCTCATGGGTTTTTGGTAGTGTTTCGCGATGGGTAGATAAAGAGTGGAAGGTGGTTGATGGCGGGAGAGGAGAGGTAGAGTTTCTTTAGAGAGAGAAGAGAAAGGGAAGAAAAAGGCTTTTTAAGTATTAATTTTGAATAAAGTCGCAGATGCCATATGCGACTCGTGTGTCACAATTACCATCTACAACTCATGAAATTATACTATATCCTCAAATATTTTCCCTGTTGTGTTACTTCACTAACACAATTAACTAATTAATGTCTTTTCCTAAGTGCAAAAGTGTCAAAGTAATAAATAACCCAACAAGACCGGGAGTTGATTCATAAAGAGGTTAAGGATATATAACCATAAAAAAAATAAACAAACAAAGTTAAAATGAGCTAAAAAAAATATGATATTAATGTAAAGATTTAATAGAGATAAAACAATTGTCAAGGCTAGAGGATATACTAATGGTATTTCAAATAAGTATAATCCAAACTCATTTCATTACTCAACTGGAAACCACATACAAATAAGGTTTCAATCAACTAATTTTATCATTAATGACTCATTTTAAATTATTAACATGATCATATTTGTCATAACCCATTTATGGATTATTCCCCAAAATTCACTTTTTTTCAAAATAAAAATAAAAATAAAATAAAAGTTGGCAACGTGGAGAAAGCAAGCCGGGGAATACAACTGTAATTTTAGAGGAAATTCAAGGCCTAGTTGTACCCTATTATGCCCACAAATGGAGAAATAATGCAAATTCAAGGTAAAATTAAATACTTATTGGACGTATTTGAATAACAATTAAGTCCAAGGACATAATTAAATTTTTAATAGGCCAATTTGATTTAATCATGGGCCAAATTAAAGTTTAATTATGTTTAAGAATTAATTTAGGTCCAATTGAAGGATTTAATTAAGAGCAAGAACTTAATTATACTTTAAAATGGTCAAATTAATTTTATTAGGGGCTTAATTGGTGAAACATTAAGTTTGGGAGCTCAATTTGGGCTTAATTGAAAAGATTGGAATTTTAAGACACCAAATTTAATTTTTACCAAGTTAATTGATTGAAATGAAGGGCAAAATCACAAGAAAATTAAAGTTTTGGGTCAATTAGTGGTCAAATTGAAGAAAATTGCAACCAAGGACCAATCTGGAGAAACACCAAACTATGGGAGCTTAATTGACAAAAATCAGGGGTGAAATTGAAGAAATTGAAAGTTTAATGGTCAATTAGGGGTTAAAGTGCATAAATCCAAGACCAAGGATCAAAGTGCAAAAGCCACGTAAATTTGGGGTTCAAATTGAAGTTCTTTAGGAGCTAAATTGCACTAAATCAAACGTTTAGGGTCAATTAGGGGTACAATTGAACAAAATTGAAAGTTGAAGGACTAAATTGAAGTTGGACAAAAATCCATAATTTAACCCTAAATAGTGATGTTTTGAATTAAAAAACAAAAAAAAAACCAAACGACGCCGTGTTTAGTCACCATTAATTATCTTCTCTGATTTTTAGCCCAAAAGCTGTCTGGGTGGCTACTTTTCAGGTGCATTTAATGCCTTATATGTCCATCAAATTTAACTACATGATCACCTGACAACCCTCTCATCCCCCGGGTATGGCCCGTTCATTCGAATGACAATATGGCGGCCCCGAGGCCTAAAGTGACCACTTGAACCTTGAATTGTTAGATTTGGCGATTTATAAGTGCCTACTTTGAACCAACGATTGAGATCTTTCCCAACCGAATCAATGGCTACAATTTTTCTCTTGTGTAGACAAAATTACCCTTTTCCACCTCCTATAAATAAAGGTGGATTTCATGGCTTGAGCATAAAGAAAATGAAGTCTAAAATCTGCAAAAAAACCGGTCATTCCCCGGGTTCCCAGCCAATGTTTTCCTCTCTTTCTTCTCTCTTCACGTGTCTTGACCCTAATAAGACTCCACATAAACCTTTCTCCTTCACCAACGACTGACTCAACCTCCCCTACAAGCCCTAAATCCTCACCAACGCAACAACAACCATCGCGAACTCCTCCCTCTCCCCTATGCAGATTTTGTTCTTCTTCTTCTTCTTCTTCTTCTTCTTCTTCTTCTTCTCTTTCCTCTGCCACTGACCGCCAACTCTTCCATCGTTCCTCCCAGCGACGCCGCCTGAACCATAAGCTCAGCCTCCTGATCACGGTCGTGACCATTACCTCTAGTAGTCTTCTCCTCCTGCCTCTCCATCTTCCGTAACCATTTTGGTTACATGCAGACGTGAACTGCTTCACATTCTACAAATACTTCACTTATATGGCGGGTCGGACCTGATTTGGCCCACCCAAAAGGTTGGGCCTGGTCCGGCCCACCCTAAAAAGAAAGAAATATTTGTTGGGCCGAGATCGCCCAACCCAATCATTCTTGGGCTGAGTTTGACCTAGTTAAATTTGGGTTCCCCAATTCACATATTTATTATAACATTATATATTTAAAAAACAAAAAATCCAAAAAAATTCAAAAATAATTTCAAAAATAATTTTATTTTCTTAAATATTTTTCTACCAATTTTGCATGATATCGAAGTTGTATTAAATGCTTTTGTAAGGTACAAATCCAAGATTAAAATACCCGGTTTCTTCCAAAACATTTTCTAAAAAAATTTCAAAAAATTCAAAAAAGTTCCAAAAAAATCTTAAATAATTTAAATTAATTTCCCCTTTCAAAAAAAAAAATTTGTTTTCATACATATAGCTAAATCCTAAAATGTTTTCCTAGCATATTTTCATTAAAAAAAATTACATCTTTTTCATGTTTTGAAAATCCAAGAAAAAATAGATATCATAACCGATTCACGATAATTCATTAGGATTTCACAAAAATATCGAAACCTTTTTTTAAATTTTTTTTAAGGTCCAAATGTAGACTTTAATATCTATAAAATCGCAAGGAGGGAAAAGCAAACATTGAAAACAAAGAGTGACACTAAATAGGCAACGCTTTTGCAAATGGAAAAACATCTCCCTTCTATAATTCTTTTAAATGGCAGGCTCTTTATAATCATATTATCTTGAATTTACGTATTTGAAACATTTCCTCACCAATTTCCAAGAAGAAAAAACATATATTCATTGACTTGAAATGAAAATAACAACTACAAGCAAAAGGTTATAAGGTAGCAAAACCAACCAAAAGTTCCTAAACATTCAAGTCTAGCTATGTAATCTCTCATAGAATAATTAAAACAAAGCAAAAGAAATAATGACGTGTTATTTTTACTAACAAAATTACCGACGGAATAAATTTCATTAGTAAAATCGTTGGTAAATTGTGTTCACTGTTCATCATGTCAATTACAAAGGGAATCACCAACGAAAAATTCCGTTGGTATTTTCCAGAGAGCTCTAGAACTGTTCACTTCTCAATTGCACTGTTAATTATTGTTCTTTACAAATAAAATCACCGACAGATTGAAAAGTCGTCAGTGTTATTTGATAATTTTATGAACAATTTAGATTAAATTAAAAATTAAACTTAAATATTACAGACGGAATCACCGACGGATTGAAAAGTCGTCGGTGATATTTGGCGGTTTCTGAAAATTTTTGATTAAATTAAAATTTTAAATTAAATATTCCAGACGGAATCACCGACGGAATGATTAAAAATATTAATATTTAATTATTCATCGGTAAACCGTTGGTGAAACGCCCAAATAAAAAGCCTAGAATCCCTAATTTCACAACAGATCCGTCTCCTTTCTTCTTCTTCTTCTTCTTCCCCATATGTAAAAAACATCAAAATTCATTTCTTTCACTTCTGTCCTCTCCTCAACCTCTTCTCTTCTTCTCTATGCTCAGGTATGTCTTCTTCTACTTTCTTCTTTTTTATTCTCAGTTTTTTTTAATTAGTATACTTTACGATTTTTTTTTTCTCTTCTTAGCTTCACTTGCAACTATATTAAGGTAAGATTTTTTCCTTTTTCTTTTTTTTTTCATGTTTTTTCACTATATTTGTTTTTTATTTTATTTTTAATTGTTTTTGTTCTTAATAATTGTATGAATGTTGTTGTAGGATTTTTTTTCATATGAGATCAGTTTTTAGTTGATTTATTTATAGGATTTTTAAATTTTTTTCATATAATATTTTTAGTTGAATTTATTTTTTCGTGTTATTTATTTGTTGCAAATTTATTTGAGTTGATTTTTTTCTTCTTTATGCCAAGCATTTTGGGTATTATAGAGTGTTGATTTATATTAATTTAATTATTTTATCATTTTGTAAAAAAAATTTTAAAATATTTTAAATAATTATTGACGAAATTACATATGGTATTTTACCGAGGGAAATACTGACGAAATAAAGCAGGTAATTTTTTTTTTGCGTGCCTTTTTCATCAAAAAATCCATCGGTAATAATATTTTTTTTATTACCAACGGACAAAAACTTACCGACAAAAGATTCACCGACAGAGCATGTCCGTCGGTGATTTTGTTGGTAAATTAATTATCAATCGAATGATAATACAAATACCGATGGAAGATACCGTCGGTAAATATAAAGATTGTGGTTTATTTGATTATTATTGCAGCAGCCCAAGGAGTAACGAGGAAAGAAAAAGGGCATTGAATCAAGGTAACAAACTTTTTTATAAGATAAAGGCATGTTTTCTTTTTCTTTAGAGGTTCAGGTAGTCCATCTAGTGAATGAGATGGAGAGATGTTGCTGGAGATATCTTGCTCATGTATTCCACTGCTTGAAACTTTTTCAATGCTGCAGAGGCAAGACAGAAAACGAAATCAAAATAGCACTCAACCAAATAAGAGACAAAGCAAGCGAACTAAAAAGCAAACTAAGAATGCATAAGTGATGGGTTGTAAGAGAATAGAAACATGTCTTTGATGTGTGACATCTTCTTACAAAGAGGATATTAGTTTTATGCCCTGTAGCTAATTATAAGTTGGTAATTAAACATAGTATTAATTTTGTTCATGTATATATATTTAATAGTAATAAAAGTTTATTTATATGTAATATTCATCAAATATTTGATTAATAAACCTAGAGTAAAGATAAAGTTCATTAGACAAAAATATTTTGCAAAGAAAATTATAAAGTTGTTATAATTATGAGATTCTTATTGAAACAAACCATTGGTCAATACTCTATTAAGATTGCACATTAATTAGAGTTGTTGAGAGTGATACATATTATGTTCTTTCCTTTATAAAAGGAAGTAATTGTTCTCATAAATTGAGATATGAGAGATATTTAAAATTAATATATAGGTGCTTGTCAAATGACATACATATTGAGCTGACCCTCATGAGAATTCTATATAGAGAGATCACTTGTGTCTATGTAAATGCTCACATGACGGTTGTGTAAGTGATCCTTAAACTTGAAATCACTAAGTTATCTTATATAGAGAGTGTTATGTTTTGATCCCGCTACACGTTGTCTTAAATAAGGGTAACAAACAAACATATATTAGGTATAACATGAACAATATGAAGATAATTAAATAATCAATGGAGGATTCATCACCCTATGTGAATTAGAAAAAATATTTCATCTATTCTCAAATAGTATTGATTGTAAATCCTTGCACAATGTGGAATGAGATTTGTAAAGAGTTTCAAAATTTATTCAAATAATCAATGATTATGAAGTTAAGAACAAACATGATTTGACATAGTAGACATACTTCATGCTATAATGTTTAAATTGAAACATTGTTGATGAAAGGATAATAATTACACTAAGAAATTGGTCACTAAAAAGGTTAAGTCAAACCATATATGACTTTTCTAATATTTAGAAGATCATGATAGGTTGTTAGACATTGTACTTGATCTTCAAATATAAATCAATCAATTGTTGAATTGATAATAAATTAATTAATTTAATGCTATTTTATTTAGGATTTCGATTTATATTTGGGCCAACTTATTAGGAAACCTAATAGGTCATACACATAAGAATCATTAGTCAGAAATTAAAATTGGATGATTAATCAAATGTGACTTGATTATAAATAAGTTTTAAAAATTGAGGACTACAATATAATTTATACGAGGAGTTACAATTCTAGACTTAGAAAAATCAAATAGAGACTTGATTGAATAAATTTCTAAAATTAGCCTAAAATAATATATTTGATATTATTTAAAGGGCAAATTGATATTTTATCATTTATATGGTTTTTATGTTTCCCTATAATAGAAAGTTATGCTTTTATTTCCTATAGATGATGAAAAAGGTGAGTAGAGTACAATACTTAAATACTTAAAACACAAAATAAAAAAGTTAGCACTCTAAGATATAACAATCACTCTCTCCTAAAAAGGTTTAGTAGATCTCTCACTGGTGGTTCGTGTGGATTATCGTTAGAGACTGGATAATTAGAAGACTTGTAGTTTACGACAACCAAGCCTTTAAAGCAAATATTCAAAGCCAAAACAACATTTGATTTTTAGGTATTCTTCACATAAAACCTTAATCAAACTCTAAATATGTTTAACGAGATCCTTGTGACTTCTGAAAAAATTTAAATTTACCATTTTCATTTGCGTCTATATATTTTGGGAAACCCCAACAAGGGATCTTTTAAAAAGCTTAGTTGGAATTTTTGGCGAAGTTATAGCTAATTGTCAATGGCAATGACATGAGTTAGAGTATTTATTGCTAGAGTTGGTGGGCTACATGGAGAATGCAACTATGTACTCATTGTAGCAATGAGATGTTTAAGTTTTAAATATTTGTTTAGTGTGGAAGGTTGTTAGGGTTGCATGACAAGTCCTCCTCGAAGACTTCATCAAAGACACAATGATGTCATTGCAATTCAAAGCATAACTGAATAATCCAAAGCATAGCTGGAAAATCTATCTTGTTAAGTTTGTTCAGCATTGGAGGTGCGATAACATATGGATTATTGAACTTCTTGTCATAAACATAATGGTGTACGAATACACCAAAGAAATTCTCAGTGGATTGGAAAACTATAATGAAGTTTGTAACTTCTTTTTCCATTATTAACAACATAATCAATGAAAAATTTATGACTGATTAAACAAAAAATGAAAAAGGATTGGCATTAAAGTGAATAAACAATAAAACATTTAGGCTTAACAAGGTAAGCTAACTATGTAATAGGCAAACTAGTGATGTCATTTTGGTTCTTGTATATCAGATCCTTCTCAGTTCCACCAAGCTTTTTATTGCATTCATAATAGTTCTAGTACCACCATCCACTGAACAAATTAAAATCAACAATGAATGCACGTCATGTGAGCCTAAAATGATGTGCTGGGAAACAAGAAGGCAATGATGGTCTAGTTATGTTATAAGGCAAGAGTAATTAAGTAAATCATAGTTCTAAAGAGAAAAAAAGACGGCGATAAATTGGCAACAAACTAAACTTATGGTCATATGGGTTAATGTAGAGACTTTCTTTGATTATCCTTTTATTTTCATTAATTTAGTCTTTAAGTTATAAAATAGTGTTGTATAAGTGATGGGTTGTAAGAGAATAAAAGCATGCCTTCGATGTGTAACATCATCATCAAACAACAATTAGCATTTTGTTCTAGTAGGGATCCTTTGAAGAAGCTTAGCTAAAATTTCTAGTGGAGTTACATCCAATAAGTCAGTGGCGAAAACTGTTAGAAATATTTGAAAGAGAAAAGGAAAGTATGGTGAAAGACAATCTCATTTGTATAAATATTACTCTCCTAAGAGGAAGTCCTAATGAACTTGGACTTACATTACAATACTTAACATAAGCATTTATATAGTGTAGGGATAACTCAAGAGACTCAAAGGGTAAATACATTATTAATACATTGCATAGAACAAATTAGAGGACTTTTTTATTGGACTTCGGAATTAATTCTAACACTCTTATTTAATTTTGAAGTCTAAAAAAATTATGAAATTTGGATTCCAATGGTGAATCACCTTGTCATGATTATTGCACCATTCTTATCTCTTGTTGATGATAAGAAATCTCAATATCTTCTCCCTAGTTTTCTTAACCTTTGGTTTGTGGAGGCTTTTCATTAAAACTTTATGAGATTATTAAGTTGCTACTACAGAGTTCACACAAGAAGAATTTATTACTACAAAACTTATCTTCTTACCTTAGCAATTGTATTTGCTTAAACATGACTTATCTAAGCCATTTTTCTTTTTTGATGGCTACTACCACATGCTTCATCATGATTCTTTGTCTATTATCCATCTTCTCTTTAGGAAGATCTCTTTTTTTTTTTCATATGAGTGATCTCCTTAGTACCACACATCATCTCTTGTGCATTAAGTTGTCAACTTGCACCAAGCTCTTTTTGTATTTTTTTATCTCTTTTTTTATGCAAGGTCTTAATTTTCTTATTGAGCTTCATCATCTTGCACCTTAATTTTTTCTTCTTTGGATGTCACTTGTTCATCCACACTTTTATCTTTTTTTAAATGCCTCTACTAAATTGAACTAGCTCGATACCATGTTAGAAATATTTAAAAAAGAAAAGGGAAGCATGGTGGAAGACAATCTCATTCATATAAATAATACTCTCCCAAGAGAGGAATTCCTAATGAACTTGGACTTAAATTATAATACTCAACATATTATTTATAAAGTGTAAGGATAAATCAAAAGACTCAAAGAATAAATACCATCATCAACACATTATATAAAAATAGCTTAAAAGACTCTTTGAATAGACTTCAAAATTTATTCTAAAAATTGACATGGGTCATAACATTTATTGTTGGAGTTGGTGGGCGAGATGGAGAAGGCATCCCAATACTCAATGTAGTGGTGGGGCTTCAAGTTCTAGAGATGTGTTTGGCATGGAAAATTGTTAGGGGTTATGTGGAAATACCCTTATTGGAGACTTCATTGAAGACATTTCCTATAATGATGTCATAGCAATTCAAAGCACAACTAAATGATCCACAACATAGCTAGAAAATATTTATCTTGTTGTTCAACATTAGAAGTGAGATAACATATAGACTGATGAACTTCCTATTATAAACATAATGGTGTGCGAATGCACCAAAGAAATTCTTAGCAGACCAACCAACCATAATGAAGTTAACTTTTTTTCCATTAGCAACAACACAATCAATGCAAAACCTATGACAACATGTCATTCATCAAATAAAAAATGAAAAAGGATTGGCATTGAAATGAATAAATAATAAAACATTTAGGTTTAACAAAGTAAATTAACCATGTCATATGCAAACCGGTGATGACATCTTTGTCCTTCCATATTAGCTCCCTCTCGGTTCCATCAAGCTTTTTATTGCATTCAGGACATCTCTAGTACCACCATTCACTAAACATATCAAAATCAATAATGGATACACAACATGTGAACCTAAGATTTTGTGTTAGGAAACAAAAAGGCAACAATGGTCTAGTTATGTTATAAGGCAGGAGTAATGAAATAAATCATAGTTTAAAAAAGAAAAAAAGACAGTGATAAATTGGCATCAAACTAAACTTATGGTCATATGGGTTCATGTAAAGAATTTCTTTAATTGTCCCCCTGTTTTCATTAATTCGGTCTTCAAGTTATAAAACAACATTGGAGGATGAGGGAAAATGATGAACGTCTAAATGTAGTTGACCGAAGCTAAAATCATTAAGATGTTAGGCTCACATGAAACATCATTAAAAGAAAAGGAACATGAATTGCATGAAACGAATTGTTTATCAAGATTGTATAACTTATTGTTGCTTATATAACAATGCCTTAGATCTATCGGAATTAAAGTACCAAAATGAAGCTGATATGCCTTTTAGGTTTGGCTTACCTATTAAACATATAATCAAAGAGGTAAATAAATAGGAGCAAAAGACAATTTTTCTTTGCTAGATGACGTTAAGATCGTGAAAGATAGGTAAACAACATAGGAAGAAAGGGTAATAATTCATAGGTGCATATTTTTTTTTATGGAAAAGTATGGATTAAGCTAAATTGCAAACCTTGGAACTGATTGACATGAAATTTAGTGAAAATAATGATCACATGAGGCTAAATTGTGTAGATATCATCGTTATTAAAGGCTTGAGCATTGCCCCCCAAAGAGAAATGTGTAGTTCATCATCTCTGGAAAAAGATGGAGAGAACTTAGTAAGTAAAGTTATTTGCATTAAAATATGCAAGACAAATCCTTGGGGAAAATTTATATTTTCAAAAAGAAACTCTTTTTTGTGCTCCAAATTTTGCTTGTGTACTAAAACTTGCTTAAGCGATTGAATACTCTTGACCCTTCAGAGAGCATTTGTATAAGAATTAAAAGCAACAATATAAGTCTAGTGTTTGAATTGAAAAGAACAAATGGAAAATGTATCATTAAAGAAAAATATTTAGGGAGTTATATAAACCTGTTAAAACTTTTGATCCTTTCCTTTTGGATAGAACATATGCAAAGTCAATTAAGTTAAAATAATGCCTTTAAATCATAGATATTACAGGATCAATGGTTCTGATTTATGTGTTGGATTTAAGGTCAATAACTGTTTCATAGACAACAACAACACTCACAAATGTTGGTTCATAAGTGTTAAAACCCTAACTTTATAGTAAATCCCATCAATAATTGCTTCAACAAACATCTAAATATTTCTTGCTTTTGAGGGTGCCTGAATGATTCCACCTTAGACCAAAAACAAAGATAGAAAATATTAGAGAAATATAAAAAAGATGTAAAAAGTGCAACACCAATAACATAACACAAGCAGACATGCATGTGTGATAAGCATAAATTGCTAGGGAACATATGCAAGGGTAGTGTTAATAAGATTGAATAAATTGGCTAGGAAATAAAGCACATTTGAAGGTATTTGTTTTGTGAGATAAAGGGTAATTGCTCTTAAAGTTACAATATAAATATACTTGACAATTACTAAAAAAAGCATTTAAAGTTGTTTGGTTGTCTATCAAACTTGGAAACCCAAACACGATCAGCTCTTGGTCACAACAAAGGGTAAAAGGTGAATTTTTATATGCTTGGGTAAACACAACCATGTTCATGTAAAAAAAGGAAAATAAATTAGAAGGTAAGAAGAAAACATTATAGAATTAAAAAATGAACCTCAAAGATTTAGGAACATATATATATATATACTAATAACATTGCTAAGATTTCAAAAAACAATTATGGAAAAAACATGTTCATGATAAGGATACGAGCATAGTGACATTTAAATTAATTAGCATGGTTTGAGTAAGGAACAAACTTTTTTTTTTAAAAAAAAAAGCAATCATTTGGAGCATATTAGGATGAAAGGCTAACTATGCAAAAGGTTAACCACACATCTATGTACTTAATACCAAGTTGATAACATATTTATAGATGATATTCTTTGCATACTCAAAAGGTATCCCACACCATTACAAGTGATTATTTTAAGGTCCTTCTTTGATGTAACCTTAGAAATAGCAACATATAAATGCTAATGTGTGAAAACTTGTTCTTTGAGAAAAACTTCACGATTCTCAATGATTGGCCTAGTATCCCATTGCCATTACAAGTGATTATTTAAGGTCATTCTTTGATGTAACCTTAGAAATAGCAACATATAAATGCTAATGAGTGAAAACTTGTTCTTTGAGAAAAACTTCACGATTATCAATGACTGGCCCTAGCTTTTATTTATTGTTGTGGCATAACATGGTATAATAGGAAACTCTCGTCGTTTAAGTGTGAATTGACACTTTTCATCATTGGTAGAGAACACAATTCTTGAAATGAAGACATGGCTTTTAATATTAGACCCTGCCATTATAGTGTGATGATAAGCCTTATTTCGTTACATAAACCAATGTTGGATTTAAGTTGCACGACAACATGATTGGAGTTTTTATTTTCGATACTAGCATATGTGAATGCACATCATTGGGTGCAAGTTGATTAATAAGCTCAACTGGATATAATAAATTAGCATTATTGACATCCTCCAACGATGTGCAAACACATTCAGTGCTTGGGTAAACATGTTTATCTCCTAACAACATGTCAATAATGAAATTGTTAATTTCATTGACAAAGACATTTTTGATGGGATAGGGTCTGAATTTGGATCTAGAATTAGATCACTTGGGATTTTGATAAACGCTGCATCGCAATCACTTGGAACTGATAAGTCACACGTATCTCCATTACCTATTATAAGGATTTATTCATTCAGCAAACAAATTTAATTTGTCTTTCTCATCATCACTAAGCCCATTAAATGAAATGCATATATTCTCTTTGAGTGTGGGAACATTAAATTTTGGCTAAAATAATGAGCTACTAAAAGAAGCATGGACAATTTCTTCCTTTATCCCTCTAGATATAACTAGTAGGATTTGTCTAATGTCCTCATCTAATATAATTGATTTACCACCAAATAGCTTATCACAAAGAGTTGCATCACCATATACAAGGACATTATGTAATGAATGATCAAACACCACAAAACAACATTTGTTATTTATTAGAGCCTCATCCTAAACAATAAGAGATGTCATATAAAAGATTCATATGAGAAATATGTTTTTCTTAATCTAACATGATGAGTTCTTAGTCACTATAATGGGAATTTCAAACCTTGAATGTGTAATTCGACCTCTTGATAAAAGAAACGATGTAATTTCACATAAAGCAACAACAAACACAATCAAACCTTCGACCTAACTTAATAGATTATTGTATGCCACATCTAATTTATATACTTTCTTTTGACATTTGTCATAACTCAATTTTGAATCCCTCAAAATCATTTTATAAAAAATACATATTTTTCTTTTTTATTCAAAAATCCAAAAAAATTTAAAATTTAACATTTAAAAATATTTTTGGGACACAAAGAGATAAGTTCTCGAGCTGTGACAGACTAAAATGCCAGAAGAATAGCTAGATTAGAGATATTTTGATAAGATGAGATAAAGAAAAAAAAATAAAATTGAGGTTGAACTTGACCAAAATCAGAAGAATTAATTAATCTAAGGATCTAATTAAACTTCTAATAGGTTTAATTGACTTATTTAAGAACTTAATTAAAGAAAAATTTAGTTTCAAAGAGAACTGGGCAAAAATCAGAAGAATTAATTAAGTTTAAGGACTTAATTAAATTTCTAATGAGTTTTATGGATTCAATCAATGACTCAATTGAGGAAAAATCCAGTTTTGAGATCTAATTTAGATCAATTTGCAAAAATTAAAAGATTAAGGACATAATTAAAACTTGAAAATGCTAAGTTGGTGCAATCAAAGGTTCAATTGAAAGAAATTTGAAGATTAAAGGCTAGTTGAGGGTCAAATTGAAGGATTTTAAAACCAAGGACTAAATTGCAAAATGCGCATGAGTTCGGGGATTGAAATTAATCCTATCATGGGTTAATTTGAAAGAAATTAAAAGTTTGATGGTTGATAGGAGTTAAATTTTATAATCAGGAAAACAAGGACTAAGTTGTAAAAGACACTTAAATTAAAGGATTTAAACAAAGGTTTTCAGGGGTGCAATTATAAAAAATAAGAAGTTTCAGGGTCAATTATAAAAATTAAAAATTGGAAGGACGAAGACTAAATTGAAATTTTCTTAAAATCATATTTAAAAACCCTAATTTTTAGGGTTTAAATGAACAACGTGTCACTTGCACTTTAATAAAGAAATAAGTGACACGATGTTTTGTTCTTATGTGAAGTTCTTTAGCCGAGAAAGTTGATCGAGATGCTACCTTCAAGCAAATGAATGTATCTCTGACCACCTTCGAGGCTCCAACCACCACCATTCAACTAAGAAACATCTTCTCTACAAAGATCGGCTACTTCTATCAAATTTTTATATTTCATTTACTTCAATGAACTTGATAACTTCTTGTCCCTAATTAACCACTCTTGCATTGGCAAATTCAAGTTGATCGAGGGTCAACCTTCTAATAAATGAATGTGGAGTTTTGGACATCTAAATCAAGTGTGGTTTATTCCTGATGATAAATATACATAAACTCTAGAAGTTTTAGGTTTAGCAACGATATGTTTATAGCTCAATCTCTATAATGATCTTGACAAAGTACCCAACCCAAATCATCTATGACTGAAGAAAAATTCACCATGACCGAATAAACTCTAAGGTTGTTTTCTTATGTTTGATTTCAGTTTACAAAAGGCTAAAAAAGGACCAGGCACCACCTATTTTAGGGAGAAAGGTTTTGGAAGAGAAATTATAAGATTCTTCCATAAAACCTTTTGGCAAAAACACCATGGTTTTGCAATTTCTAGTTTTGGTTTGCTTATAAAAGGATATTTGTTCTTGAGTAGAAAGAGGTGAAAAGGGAGAGAAAGAATTAATCACAGGGTGAAAAAAGAGAGGAAACACATAAAGATTAAGAGGAAAAACCTGATAGTTGATTAAGAGAGAAACTACAATAATTGTGTGCTAAGATGAGAAAAGAAGGAAGAGAATCAAAACCAGTCTCACATTAAAAAGAATCTAAAAATCAAGAGGAAAGAAGCAAATAACCCAAAGAAGGAGTCAACATTCCCCTTATAAGGCATATCTTTAACTTTGATAGGGGTGTAGCTTAATGAGTACACCCTCTCTTCTGTTTGTCTTTTAAATATGTGCTTAAATGTTTATTGTGCACCCACTGTGATTGTTTTGCTAGTTTAATATGTCATAGATGCTTGTGCTTAGATAATTAGTTATGTCATAATTTAATATGCTCATATATGTTCATGTTTTGTTTGATGCATATGTTGATGTTTTAAGGTTGGTAATATGATGGTATAAGTTAGTTTAAAAAACAACTTAGCATTTTATATGTTTAGGTTGATCATTTTTATTTGTTTTTTGGATTTAATGCATTAATATTTGATTGGTCATATGATGACTAGTAATTTGTTTTCCTAGGCATGTTGTTGGTCTTTTTGCAAGTAGTTTTCATGTTTTGTTAATTAGGAACAACTTTGGTCTAGTGTAATAGTATTAGAGGTAATTGACTGTCATTTGAAGTTATGTGTTGGATTTGATTCATATACAGTGTTTTCTTTATGTGTTTTCAAGTTTTTTTTTATGGTTCAAGCAAGTTATGGTAAGCATGTTTGAGCTATAGTTGCAAGGCTTAGGTTGTCTTATTGAGTTTTAATGCTTTTTTTTTATCTGTATTTTTCTAGGTTTGTATGAATTTCTGAGTTTTTGTTCTTGAGTGTTGTTTAGCTAAAATTTAGGTTTTCTCATAATTTGATGTTTTTGCCTCCCTTGTGAACTTCAAATGAATCTCAAACCTATGCATGAGTGTTCTATGTCATTTTTCTCTTCCTTTTATGGCATGTTTTAGATCAATCGATCTTTCTTAGCTTGAATGTTGGGTTTAAGGTTCTTAGCTATTGGGTAGATTAATGAGAATCAAGACCTTTTGTTCTATTATAATACATGATTAAGCTTAGTCTTTTTTTTTCATCATTATAAGCGTTTCATTCAATGTAATTGGGCTTGTATTGCTCTTCAATTTATAGGTTCATTTATTGTTCTTTATGTTCTCGAATAAGATTCAAACAATTTCTTCATTTGATCTTCTTTCCTTCGTCCACTGGTTTAGGTCTTGTTTTTACACTGGGAAGCACAACCATATAGGATGTGTTGAGTTCATTATTTTTTTTAAGGTTGTGTTTGGCATGCTCAAAATTTACCAAAGGAAAAATGTAATTTTTTGTCTTTAAAGCGTTTGCCAAACATGCCTTTAAGAAACTTTTTAAGCCTACGACTTTTAGCTTAGGGCATGGTTATTAAACATGCCCTAGTGATTTTTCCAGAATTTGTTTGTTTTTTCTTTTTGTGTGTTTTTCAAATAAAGCCCTTGTTTTTTTTAATTAATTTAATTTTGTGCATTCAAGGGACTCATTTAAAATAAATATTTTATATATCTTACTTTTAGCTCTTTATTTATTGAATATTTGGGATTGTGACCTTCATACGAGGTATTTTCTTAGTATTAAATAAACTAGTTTCTTTTCACACAAAAAAAACAAATAATAAAATTTTTCTTTCAAACAAATACATTTAAATATTTTAATTGCATATGGCCAAGTTTCTCAAATAAAAATCATATTGCATTAAAAAAATACATGGCATGATTTAACATTTTTTTTAAATACAAAAAATTCAAGAAAAAATAATTTTCTTTGTATTTTTATATTTAATAGCAAGTTTATTAAATCCATGAGAACTTGGCCTACATTTCAAAAACATTAAAAATTTATTTTGTTTCATTTAAATATCTGAGATTATAAACTTATACGTAAAACATATTCTAGATATTAAAAAAGATTTTCCTTTTGTTTTGACTATAGAATGACTAAGTTTGACCCATAAAGTCATAGTGTATTCTACTAGGGTGGATCAACTTTAACAAATAAGCAAGTCAACGGTTAGAAAACACAACAATATCTTAGAAAAAAAAAACAATGCAACTTACCTTAGGTAGGGTGTTTTAAAGGTGATATTGTCTTCCCTATACACAATTAGTTCTCTTATCCAGACTCTGAAGACCAATTAGGGTTCCTAGTGATCAAAATACTATGTGGCAACTCTCTTTTTAACTAATAAAGAACAAGAATCCCTCGTTCTTTCCACTCATAACTGAGCATCCCCATACGGGATGATGACCATTGCGACACCGCACACGTAAAACAATCTTGATTAAGCAACATCTTGGCATTAAAGGCTAGGATATAAGATTAACAATGTCATAATTAAGCTCTTCCCTCAACAACCTATTTCTTATCTTAGATACAACTATCCATCGGGCATTGAAAGTTGATGCTCCTTTAAAGATGTGACAGATATATTGAAAAGCAACTCGAGTTTGTAAAGAACATAATTCTTTAGCTCATTAAAAGACATTCACAAATTAGCCGTGTTGAATATAGCCCTAAAATATGTGACAATTTCATCATGCATTGAGTGCTAAAATTGCTTCACAAAAAATAATAATGCTCATAAAGAGTTGCCTAAGATATATGGATATAGTTGTTGTAATTGCTTCATAAAAAGCTTTATCCCATTCTTTATTGTCCCCTAGAAGACTAAGGGTCTTGTAAACATGCTGGAATATCGGATAAATAACCCTATAAACCTTTCTTAGATCCTTATAGCTAAAATCCCCTTTGAAGTGGGTCAAGAGAAATTTAAGATAATATAGTACTCTAGCTGCGGGGTGAACATATGTCAAATCCAAAACTAAACCATTTATGACTTAGGGATGCACTCTTACTATCATGCATCTCGAACAAATCTATTTGGAAAATAGGCGTAGTAAAGACCTTATGCATCTGAATCAACATTATTGATGCAACCATATTATTCAATAGTTTCACCCACATTTAACTAGTATTTTGCCTATGTTTTATATATAAAATGCCTTGATATTCTTTTTTTTTTTTATGTTTTGAAGGCACTTTTGGATGAAAGATGCAAAAAGGAGTAAATTGGAGATAATTGGCAGATTTGACCTTCAGTCGATGTTTTGTGCAGAGCGTGAGCTCTGGAGGTTGAAATGAAGTGATTCTAGTGGCATTAAAAAGCTAACATCCATACCTTTCTGGACATCTAAGGCAAGAAAATAAAATAAGGAAGAGCAGGGAAATCGCAACCTTCAAAGTCAAATCTCGCAATCTGCTAATGTTGACCTTCGGCTATTCCAACTTGAATATCTGGAGCTACATAAATCCAATTGATGCAAACTCAATTTTTTTGGATTCATGACTCAAAGTTCTATAAACGCTCCAAATTTCAGCCAAAATTGATGTCATATGAGGGAGATATGATTTTTCAAAGATGACATCAGAATTCTGCCAGCAAACAGGTTTCGTGAAGAAACGAGTCCAAATTACGTTCCGAAGCATCTAAACCGATATCCAAGTTTTTATTTCAGCAATTTAGATCCTCTAAGTCAAAGCTTGAAGATTTCATGCAAGGCTATTTCTCTTTTTTTAGGAAAATAGTTATTGAAGTACTTAAATGTAAACAGTCTACTTAATGGAGGACTATTTTGTAAAATAGAGACCTAGGGTTTCCTAAGATATAAAAAGAATGAGAGAAGAGAAGGGGGGCAGCCAGCCAAGAAGAGAAAAACACCCCCTTCCTCTAAGAAACCCTAAATTATGCATTCTTCCTTCTTTTTGATTAGTTGTTCAACAAACATGCAAGGCTAAACACTTTTTCTTAGTTGCAAGGACACGGAAACCTTCGGATTTCAAGAACTGTGAGATTTATTTTACCTTTTCTTTTCAGTTTATATGATGAATATGTTTATTTTCCTATGCTTATTTTTCCTATAATTGTTTATTTTAATTGCTAGAGCGGACTCTAAGTTATTATTGTAGACAATCTATTGCTAAGTTCGATATCAAAACCGGAGTTGTGGTATATGAACTTGTGAAGCAACTGAGTTTAATAATTGTGGCGGATCTACGTTATTAATCTTAGGAAGAACATTCAATCAAATCAAACATAGATCGTGGACAGCTTATGTTTTCTTGATTAATCAACTTATCTAGTTCTTAAGGCTGCCATTAAATTAAATTACTAGTGCGGACACTGTGATTGTTTAATGGTTAGGGTTAGTTATACGGTGGATCCGTTAACTAACCAATGTTAAGAAGAGATAAATATTCAGAATATAAATTGATGTTTCGTTTCCATGATCAGTTCTGATTTCTGTAGGTGGATGTGTGCTTGTGACCAAGGTTTGTTCTCTTGATAATTTTCTGATTTTATTAAATTTCGTTTGATAGTTTTCTGTTTTCTTTTGTTTTAGCCTAGATAACGTCCAAACCCCCCCAAATTGCATATCATCTAGCATAAAAATCTGACTTGAACTTCCTCGTGGGATCGCCCCCTTGCTTGCTCTATACTATCTTGTGTGTTGTGTTTGAAGTTAGGGTAATTAATTTGTGCGACCGTGACATCGCAACAAATTTTGGCGTCGTTGCCGGGGAAGTAATTTTAGTTGATTCTTGTGCTATTATTTTTATTTGCTGTGATTGTTATTTCTTTTTCTTAAAAAAAAACAGAATTTTTGCTTTGTCGCGTGATCGTTTCATTACTGGCATGATCGCTTCATTACAGATTTTTTGGTGGAATTAGGTATCGGCCTTTTGTTTTCTGAAGGGAAACGACGTTCTGAACAGGACTAGTGATGAATCACTAACCCCATTCTATTAAGGCCAAATTCCGCTGTTTTCTAGTGTTTTTAGGCAGTTTTAGTTTTCTATATTAGGATTTTCGTACAATTTGCATTGTTTTCGATCTCTTGTGTGGTTACTTCCTTTTGAGTTTTCTTAGCAATTTATGCCCCGTGGACCCGTTCTACTAATCAAATTCAAGTGCAGGTTGATCTTGAAATAGAAAGCACTTTACGCAGGTTAAGAAAGAAAGCTCGCCTTAACACCATGGTTGTTGCACGACAACAAACACTCAAGGAGCTTGCTGCTCCTAACGTGGAAAATCAGCCATTATGCATAAACATCGAAAATAATGTAAACTTTGAGCTCAAATCTGGTTTTATACATTTGCTACCAACTTTCAATGGTCTTGCAGGAGAAGATCCTTATGCTCATCTCAAGGAATTCCATATGGTTTGCGTTGGCATGAAACCGAATGGAGTTGATGAAGAACAGGTTAAGTTGAAAGCTTTCCCTTTTTCTTTAAAAAGAGCAGCAAAGGCATGGTTTTTCTCTATTCTCCCAAGTTCCATTGGAACTTGGAATGCCATGAAGAAGATTTTCCTTGAAAAGTATTTCCCAGCATCTCGAGTTGCCAACATAAGGAAAGAAATATGTGGGATTCGACAATCTCACGGAGAGACACTTTCTGAGTATTGGGAAAAATTTGAGCAACTGTGCTTTCAATGCCCTCATCATCAAATACCCGATCAACTGCTCATTCAATAATTCTATGAAGGATTGATGCCTCCTGACCGTAGTATCATTGATGCTGCAAGTGGAGGGGCATTGGTAGATAAGACACCCGAGGCTGCACACCAATTAATCTCAAACATGGCAGCTAACTCGAAACAGTTTGGCACTCGTGGAGACTTCGCAAATAAATGAGTAAATGAGGTAAGTATTTATAACTTTGAAAATAAAGTTAATGATCTTACTTCTCTTGTGCGTTCTTTGGCTTGTGGAAATGTACAACAGGTGAAAGTTTGTAGCATATGTTCCTTACAAGGACATACCTCAGATATGTGCCCAACAATGCAAAAAGATTACATCGAACAGGTTCATGCAGTTGATGGAGGATTCAACGGACAGTCCTAGCGTAAATATGATTCCTTTTCCAACACGTACAATCCCGGATAGAGAGATCATCCACACTTACGTTATGGGAACCCACCTCAACAAGGCAATCAAGGCCGATAGTTCCGTCCCCATGGATTTCAGCCCCAACAGAATTATCAAGCAAGACAACCCCCTCCATTCACAAACTCCAATGTTATGGGGTCGTCATCCAGTGATGATCTTCGTGAGATGATGAAAAATTTGGCTTCTAACACTGTGACCTTGCAACAAAATGTCATGTCTTTTCAACAGGAAACAAGATCAAGTATTCACAACTTGGAGAAGCAAATGGGGCAAGTAGCTTCAAATGTGGGGAAATTGGAAGCACAAATGAATGGAAAATTGCCCTCTCAAGCATTGAATCCAATAGAGAATGTTAGTGTGATCATGCTACGAAGTGGGAAAGAACTTGAAGAGAAAAGGTCAAAACAAATTGAGATGGAGGAAGAAGAAGAGATAGAAACCAAATTGAGTACAAAGAAGGAACATCCTCCTCCTCTACAAACTGAAACATCGACCAACACTCTAAAGGTAACTCCTCACTCAATGAATTCTAGTTTTAAAACAATTCCACCCTTTCCTGTAAGTTCTTGTTGGTCAAAGAAAGAGGACAAAGAAAAAGAGATTTTAGAGGTTTTCAAGAAAGTAGAACTCAACATTCCTTTGCTTGATGTTATCAAGCAAATTCCTAAGTATATCAAATTCTTGAAGGAGTTGTGTACCACCA
The DNA here is from genome assembly GCA_015852605.2 of Populus deltoides. Classification (NCBI taxonomy): domain Eukaryota; kingdom Viridiplantae; phylum Streptophyta; class Magnoliopsida; order Malpighiales; family Salicaceae; genus Populus; species Populus deltoides. The sequence continues at coordinate 17,880,954 of CM027572.2, read as the reverse complement.
AGAGAGCTTTCAAACTGAAAGGTCATGAAATGGTAAGTATGGGTGAAGTTGTATCTGCTGTTGTTCAAAAGAATATGCTTTTGAAGCAAAAAGACCCAGGTGCGTTTACTATCCCATGTGTTATTGGTAATGCTAGTTTCAAAAGGGTCTTGTGCGATTTAGGTGCATCTATTCGTGTTATGCCCAAATATGATTATGATTCTCTTAGTCTTGAGCCTTTGAATAAAACTAGCATTGTAATACAACTTGCGGATCATAATTTTGTTTACCCACTTGGTGTGATAGAAGATGTCCTAGTCAAGATTGATAGTTTGGTCATTCCATGCGACTTTTATATTCTTAATATGGAACATGATTCTTGTGATTCATCAAACAACACTCCTATATTGTTTGGGAGACCATTCTTGAAAACTGCCAATACAAAAATTGATTGTGGTAAGAATACTTTATCTATAGAGGTAGGAGATGAAAAAATTGAATTTAATTTTCATGATGCAATGACATATCCTTATAGCAATGTTTATTCTATCACATGTTATGACCAAGTTGATAAGTGTGTGCAGCAAGTTTGTGATTTTGATAGTGAGGATGGATTAAGCGTAACTTTGAGCTATGGCTATGATTTTACCAAGATAGAAGAGATGGAAAGGCATATATGTGTTTCTCAAAACGTGCATGAATCAGCATTGGCTTTCCAAGCTTTGCAAACTGTTCCCCATGATACAGGAGTCATTCACCCCATCATGGACAATGAATGGGTGGCGCCTATCCTTTTGGTGCCTAAAAAGATTGGAATTATGTTGGAAGAAATACAAAATGATGCTTATGAGAATGCAAGGATTTATAAAGAAAAGACTAAGAGTCTCCATGACCGAATGATTACAAAAAAAGAGTTTAATGTTGGAGACAAAGTCCTTCTTTATCATTTGCGTTTGAAATTTTTTCCTGAAAAGTTGTGCTCTCGTTGGATTGGACCCTTTGTTGTTTCTAATGTTTTTCCTTATGGTGCAGTTGAAATTAAAAGTTTAGAAACCAACAAAGTACTCAAGGTCAATGGGCATCGCTTGAAACCTTTCTATGAAGGTTGGACGACAGAACTCACCGCTTCTGCGAAATTAGCTGAACCAATCTATGAAGAATGAGCATGCAACATGTCGAGCCAATGACATAAAACAAAAGCGCTTATTGGGAGGCAACCCAGCACAAAAAGAAAAAAAAAACAGATTTGCTTTCCTTTCCCTTATCTTTTATTTTTCGTATTTTACTTTATTTTTGTCATTCTCCTATATTCCTTTTCTTTTATTTCAACATTGAGGACAAAGTCGTGTTTTAAGTGTGGAGGTATTGAGAGAATGTTGGTTTTCTAATTTTGGTTTTCTTTGTTATTTTTCAAAAAAAAATTATGTTTGATCTTTTGAACTTCCATTGGTTTTTGAGAATATGAGTATTATGTATGAGAATTAGTTAACATAGATGAAGATATAAATCAAATGAAGGAGTGTGCATGCAAGTTTTAAGGTTTAATTGGTTTAGGGATTGAATTTGAGAATATGCCATGTTGACTTTATAGTGTTATACCAATGCAAGCTTTTAAGCCTTCAACATTATATTCTTTTATTGTGCCTTCTTTCAATGATATGTATCTTTAGAACTTGCTTCATATCTTGTTGAGATTACATTCATATTTCATATATACATGAAGATGATAAAGGCATTAGGAATTTTAACCACTTGAGCCAAAAAGCCAACCTAAAGCATGTTATCCTTAGTGAGCCCCTTTTGAGCTTGTATATCTTTTCTTTTCTTTATCCATGTATAAGCCTTAACTTTTTATATGTTTTCCTTTCCCCTGGCCAAGGATTAGTAGAGCATATACTTATGATATCTCATGGAATTATGGTTGGAAATTATGTGAAAATAAAGAAGAAGTGATGTTTGATGAAAAGATGGGCAAAGTTGCCAAAGGTAAAAAAAAAAAAGGAAAGAAAAAGCAAAGAAAAAAGAAAAAGAAAAGAAAAATAAAAAGAAAAAAGTGTTCCTTTATGTTCTTAAGATTTTATATTGAAAAAGCTTGAAATCAAAAGAAGTTAAGCATCGGTGATTAAAGATGGAAAATTTATGTGCTTTGATGGAATATCTTGTTTGAAATATCATTTTTCAGAATGCTCTACTTTTTTTGGTTTGAACCTTTTCTTTTACTCTCTTTTATCTTACCTTTACCTTAGCCCCATTACAACCAGAAAATAAGACCTTTTGATTCGTGCATTATTTGTAATATGTTATTAATGGAGATGAGATCGAAGAGCAAGCTTATGGTAGAACATATTCATTGATTGAATTTGAGAGATTTAAACACATAAGCCCTAAGGACGTGAGTGTTGGAGTGTATATCAATGAGAGGACCTATCACTTTGGCATGGCATATATTTAATTTAAATCTCGACGATTAATTGAATTTTGAAGTTTGCATGTAAATAAATTCATGAAAATTTATATTGTTTATCCTTCTTAATTGTGTTCTTGTTTATAATGCATATATTCTTGGATATTGATGGGAGATTAGAAGATTAGTCATAGTGATTTCATTTAATTTAACTTCAATTTGATTTTATCTATCCTTTCTCGAGGACGAGCAAGAGCTAAGTGTGGGGGTATTTGATGCAACCACATTATTCAATAGTTTCACCCACATTTAACTAGTATTTTGCCTATTTTTTATATATAAAATGCCTTGATATTCTTTGTTTTATGTTTTGAAGGCACTTTTGGATGAAAGATGCAAAAAGGAGTAAATTGGAGATAATTGGCAGATTTGACCTTCAGTCGATGTTTTGTGCAGAGCGTGAGCTCTGGAGGTTGAAATGAAGTGATTCTAGAGGCATTAAAAAGATAACATCCATACCTTTCTGGACATCTAAGGCAAGAAAATAAAATAAGGAAGAGCATGGAAATCACAGCCTTCAAAGTCAAATCTCGCAATCTGCTAGTGTTGACCTTTGGCTATTCCAACTTGAATATCTAGAGCTACAGAAATCCAATTGATGCAAACTCAATTGTTTTGGATTCATGACTCAAATTTTTATAAACGCTCCAAATTTCAGCCAAAATTGATGTCATATGAGGGAGATATGATTTTTCAAAGATGACATCTGAATTCTGCCAGCAAACAGATTTCGTGAAGAAACGAGTCCAAATTACGTTCCGAAGCATCTAAACCGATATCCAAGTTTTTATTTCAGCAATTTAGATCCTCTAAGTCAAAGCTTGAAGATTTCATGCAAGTCTATTTCTCCTTTTTTAGGAAAATAGTTATTGAAGTACTTAAATGTAAACAGTCTACTTAATGGAGGACTATTTTGTAAAATAGAGACCTAGGGTTTCCTAAGATATAAAAAGAATGAGAGAAGAGAAGGGGGGCAGCCAGCCAAGAAGAGAAAAACGCCCCCTTCCTCTAAGAAACCCTAAATTATGCATTCTTCCTTCTTTTTGATTAGTTGTTCAACAAACATGCAAGGCTAAACACTTTTTCTTGGTTGCAAGGACACGGAAACCTTCGGATTTCAAGAACTGTGAGATTTATTTTACCTTTTCTTTTCAGTTTATATGATGAATATGTTTGCTTTCCTATGCTTATTTTTCCTATAATTGTTTATTTTAATTGCTAGAGCGGACTCTAAGTTATTATTGTAGACAATCTATTGCTAAGTTTGATATCAAAACCGGAGTTGTGGTATATGAACTTGTGAAGCAACCGAGTTTAATAATTGTGGCGGATCTACGTTATTAATCTTAGGGAGAACATTCAATCAAATCAAACATAGATCGTGGACGATTATGTTTTCTTGATTAATCAACTTATCTAGTTCTTAAGGCCGCCATTAAATTAAATTACTAGTGCGGACAATCGTGGTTGTTTAATGGTTAGGGTTAGTTATACTGGCCGGATCCGTTAACTAACCAATGTTAAGAAGAGATAAATATTCAGAATATAAACTGATGTTTCGTTTCCATGATCAGTTCTGATTTCTGTAGGTGGATGTGTGCTTGTGACCAAGGTTTGTTCTCTTGATAATTTTCTGATTTTATTAAATTTCATTTGATAGTTTTCTGTTTTATTTTGCTTTAGCCTAGATAACGCCCAAACCCCCCCAAATTGCATATCATCTAGCATAAAAATCTGACTTGAACTTCCTCGTGGGATCGCCCCCTTGCTTGCTCTATACTATCTTGTGTGTTGTGTTTGAAGCTAGGGTAATTAATTTGTGCGACCGCGACATCGCAACAATTATTATGCTCAAACCATTTTGTTAGCATTATCTTGTTAATATAAGGCCTTCCGAGGACTGATTACAATGGTTTATTGCCTAAAAAAATGACATTTTTCTTAAGCAAAATATGGACCTGTAAACACTCAATTGGAGGATTTTTTGAGTTGATAAGGAATTATAAAAAGCATCATAATGCTTCATACATGCATATAAATCAATAATTTAGATAAGCTTTAATTTCATCATTATTCTCCTTCTTAACAAACATCTTACATATGTATGATCCTTTACTAAAATATTTAAAAACATATTTAATCAGTATTGATTGACAATTTATCTTAATATTGATTTGAACGTTGTACCTTGGTAAGAAATTCCTATTATATGGTATAACATGGTTGTTGCATAGCTCAATATTGTTTTTGAGGATTAAATGGCCTTGTTGTTCATGATTTATATAATAGACAAATCCATTTTCATCAAAGACAATGTTGTTTTCAAACTTTATTGAAAACACTTAGAGCATTTGCCTTTTTTTTCATGCATTGAGCTTTGGGTTTGAAAGCATGGACTGTGTAACATAAAATTTGAGACAATATTATAGCATACTGGATTAGCTCCTATATTAGAAACATTAGTTACAATAATGGAATTAACATCTTCAGAATTATACACTTTAATTCAAAGTCAAACCAATAAAGAAGATGATCATATAGCAATCCTATTTTTTTAGAATTCAATCGTGTAAGCATCTAGTAATAACGTGTAGGCAAAAAAACTAAAGAAGAAGGAATGAAGAAATTGATGGACGTGCATAAATAAATAAATGAAAACCAAAAAGAACTATACCTGCAATTGTATAGCCAAAAGGCTTTTCTAATTTGGTGTAGGTAATCATATTAGTAAGTTGGCACAAAAAACCCTTGTCGAAATGTTGGGCTTATCTTTTTATTGGTAGGGCCTACCTTTACGAAGCTATCTCTAAATCTTAGGCCAATTAGAGTTACATGTAAATATGATGGAAAGATTTGGGTTACCATAAGCCCTATATATAGTCATGGCATCTTAGTAATTATTGATCATATAGTGTGAATTGTCGATTAAAAAGGAGGAAATGATAACGTTTCAGTGACATTCTCCCTAACATATCCTAATAGAATAACTTCATGTATGCCCTTATAAACCTTCATTCTTATATCATTTTGAGTTGCTCTAATATAATCAAGGTGGTCTTCTTCAATACTATAAATGCATCAACAAAAACTATTGGTATAATCAACCACCTTTAATAAGAGTATTATCATCCCTTTCATTTTCATTAATAAGATAAGCATTGAGCTCTCATCAAAACCTTCAATCATTTACTTGATGGTCGATGTTCTTAGTTAGGAAACACGATGTTGCATTGATAGCCATCATCACCATAGGGGAAAAAAAGAAAAGAAAAGAAGGTATTGCAAAGCTATATATTTGGGGTAGAGCTTGGAGACATGCTTCAAAAGCCGTAGGCAACTTTTAATGATCAAGTCACGCTTAAAATGAAATCATCTCAAACAACCAATCATCTAATGTCATTCTATAAAGGATCATTATATTGACGTGAATCATTATCCTTTTTGCCTAGCGAGAGCAATCTATGATTAAGATGATCAACATCATAAAGTCTTTGCTTTGCATTTCTAAACACCTTAACTAGCTCATTGATTTTATCAAACATCTTTATAAGTTTATGCATGATGCTTTCGTCTAAAGAAGATGGTGAGTCATCACTATAAATGGAGCAAGATGACATGCAACTTTATTGTTATTATCATATACATAGAGTTAAGAGAATTTTAGGGGTTCAACATCATTTGATAGTAATGATCCCATTAAATATAGTAATGACCATTAGTTTTAAAGACGTATAGTTCAAGTCATATATTAACAAAACTATTGAGTTTCATCCCTATTGATGTGAAAGAAAACATCAAGTTATATGCCTGAGCATTGGTTCAAGAGTTTTTAGAAAAAGGTTCCAATACTTAGATTGAGGAGAATGTCAAGCAATGCGGTGTTGGGCATAGAAGCGAGATCTGATCGTTTGAGTAACAGAGTAAAAAAGATAGGTATTACTTTGACGCATTTCTGAACCCAAAAACAAGCATTGTAATTTGGCATTTAAATGTTTTATCTCCAAAATCAGTGTAGTTATAAGATTCACCTGAGAGTGTCTCAACAAATTATAAAACTATAAGAACGCATGGATAAAGATATACAAGGGGAAAAGAGCAAATAATATAATAGTTTGAACTAAGAAATGAGGGGAAGAATTGAAATAAATGCATTAATCACTCACATTTTTTTTTCTGTGATATTCATATTGGCCAGATGTGGGTCAAAGATGTGGAAGAACATCGGGAGCTCGATCGCTAAGAAGGTCAAAATCAATTGGATGTTGATCACTAAATGGTGGAATGTTTGAGAAATTTTATTCAAAGGTCACTCTTTAAAAGGTTCATCGGGATGCAACGCTTGAGAAGTATTTGATGGGGAGGATGTATTACTGTGTTTGAAATTAAGTTGTCTTTGCATATTGGTTGATCCATCAACCTAGACACAAGAAACAAACGCAGTAGGCAATGTGGATGAAGAGCCATCATGTGACTGACCAACATTGTGGCATAATTATGAGGTGGAGTTGTAAGGCAAAGTTAGTTCATGGCTGATATACTAAAACGGTTGAAGTCTTTGACAATGGCTAGTCATAATAAAATATCTATAATTGAGTGAAAAAACAATGGGAGAGCGACATTAAAAGACTGCCCCTAGTGGTTACAAAGTGAAAGGATTTAAAGTCGGGGTTTGAAAGAGAAAATAAATAGGAAAAGAGTGATTGAAGAACATCGGGAGCTCGATCGCTAAGAAGGTCAAAATCAATTGGATGTTGATCACTAAATGGTGGAATGTTTGAGAAATTTTATTCAGGCGGTCACTCTTTAAAAGGTTCATCAGTATGCAACGCTTGAGAAGTATTTGATGGGGAGGATGTATTCGTGTTTGAAATTAAGTTGTCTTTGCATATTGGTTGATCCATCAACCTAGACACAAGAAACAAACGCGAGGCGATGTGGATGAAGAGCCATCATGTGGGCCGACCAACATTGTGGCATAATTATGAGGTGGAGTTGTAAGGCAAAGTCGGTTCATGGTGGATATACTAAAACGGTTGAAGTCTTTGACAATGGCTAGTCATAATAAAATATCTATAATTGAGTGAAAAAACAATGGGAGAGCGACATTAAAAGACTGTGTGCCTAGTGGTTAGAGCAAAGGATTTAAAGTTCATGGGTTTGAAAGAGAAAATAAATAGGAAAAGAGTGATTGGTCAATGACATGAACAACATTGAAAAACCTTGAACCAATCCTAAGAATTTTTTTAAAAAAAGTTTATTAATACATTACATAGTAAAAAAGAAGAAGCAAGGCTTGATGTGCCAAAGCCAGGAAAAGAGTGATCAGTCAATGACTTGAACAACATTGAGAAACCTTAAACCAATTTTGAGCAACTTATATAAAGAATAAATCGATTAACATGTTATATAGTAAGAAAAGAAAAGAAAAAAAAGAGAGGAAGGCTTGATATCCTAAAGCCAACATATGAAGAATGGTTCATAGTCAAATATTAATAGCGAGTAAATAGATTTAAAGTATACATGGTAGATTTTCATAACATAAACACCAAATATTCTAAAACAATTACCAACAGGAAAAATATGAAAAAGACAAAGAAGCAACTCATCGTGTTTAATTCTACTATGATATAGTTTGCAGAAAGCAAAATACAGCCTAAAAGGAATCGAATGCAAGCATTTAACATATCCAAGGAAAAGAAATTAAAAACAAAAAGTGTGTACAAAGTCAAAGCAAGCAATTAACAAAGCATGAATGGTCGAAGATTTGTAAGCGACTAACCTATCAAAATCAATTGTGTAAAATTTACAGATCAATATTAAACATGTAACTTAACATAATATGGGAAGCACAAATAAATACCTATCATCACAAGCCTAAAGCATGTAATTAAGATGACAATCCAAATAGAGAATAAAAAAAAAAAGCAATGAAAACGTAAGAGAAAAAGGCACAAACCTTAACAAAGCAAGGATGGATGAAAAGTAGCCGTGAGAATGTGCTCGAAAAAGACTGATGGTTGACAATTTGCATATAAAAAGGAACTAATTACATCAAAAGAACACATCAACAATTGAAACAGATAAAAGGTCTTAACAAAATATTGTTCGTATTCATATCAAGCCATGCTTAGCAAATGGAAGGTAATCGCGTGAAATAACAAAAGGATAATAATGTAAAGCATAAGGCAAACCAAGGCATATAAATAATCTAGAGGGGACAAAAAAAGCAACTTCTCTTGAAACCATTACAAAGTGTGTTGGTCTGAGAAGAAGAGCAACGAAAAAAACTTGGAAAAGCAAAGGAAAGCCAATAAAAAAAAGTCAAGAAAGCACCAAAAGCTTAAGGCACATCATAGGTAAGAAATGCTAGCCAATGTATTCCAAACATAAGACAAAACAAAGCTAGGATAAAATGATGATCTAAAAAGACTATAATAGGTTGTCAATAACTTAGTTAACAAAACAGACACCACAAAGAGAACTAAACAACTAAAAGATATCAGAAAAAGCAAGACACCTTGCAAATAACATTAACTAAGTAAAAAGTGACCAAACCCTAAACATATAAGAATAAATACAAGCAGAACACACCCAAGACACCAAAAGGTTTTCAATTAGAACATGAACCATAACATATAAAAAAATAGTTAACAAAAAAATAAAACTACCCAACATAAGCAACCAGAGATTCGACAATCAAGTTAATATATTATTGTCAGTAAGAACAAAGCACAATAGTGTTTACAAATAGAAACTCCTCAAAGTAGCTTAATGCATGAGAATCAACACAAAAGAAAAAGGAGGTTGAAAAAATAGTGAGGTAGTTAGACCATAACATAAGGAAACCAACAAAATTCATGCATGTCAAGTAAAATCTCAAATGAAAAAACAACCTCAGACAACATGGCAATGAATAAGAGGGGAAAAAAATAGTAAACACGTCAAGATAAATAAAGAAAAGAGAGATAATATAGAGGGGGAATAAGACAATGTAACAGCCTAACAAAAGAAGCCAATGAAATCAGAGAAGACTTCGATTTAATAAGCGACCATAGTCCATAAAAGTCTACTAATACATGTAGAAGTGATAGTAAAACCCTTAAAACTAAAAATAGAAACCAAAAATTCTCAAAGGCTAATGCACATAGCAGTCACAAACCATTGGAAAATAAAGGAAAAGTAGTTAACCCTTGGTGTTGACAATGCTAGATCCTAAATCCTTGTTACAATTATTAGTGAAAATCATAGCCCTGTGAGTGGAAAGAAACCTATTAGTCCTTTGAGTTCTATATTTAATAACCAACGAGGAAGAAAAGAAAGACCTAAAACAACTTGTAATGGCCAACAAACAAGTAAAATACATACAAACCAATAAGGATAAAGGATAAAGCCATATCAAACCAAGTCAGCAAGCATTATTATGAATAGTCCATTAAAAAGAACTGAAACACCACATTCTTAAAAATACATTTGGAAAAAAGGAAAAAAACATAAACAATTTTCAAAATTTAAAGTAATGTATATGAAACCTCCTTAAATGCAATGGCTCATAAACTGATGACTGCAAGAGAGTTTAAGAATGCAAAGTCATCTAACAAAGAAAAAATAACAAACCTATTATGGTTCCACCAACATCATGACTCATAGTAAACAAAAGTAAGAAGTGAAGTCCCCCACTCAAACCATACCTTCATTTCCATTCCTTTATAGATTTAACATAAACAATAACAATAATAACATTTTCTTTCTAATGGGGGTTGACCCCTCAAGATGTTGTCATTTAGGTGCGAAGACAACAATGTTTTTCCAATAAATAACCAAGAGAAACAACAAATCACATCTTGTAAAAGCATAATTAACTTGAAAGTGTCTTTTGAATTCCCTAAAACACATCTCTTATCTTACCCTTAACATTTCTTATTTTCATAGAACTATCTTGCATGTTAAAGACACCCAATATACATAAATAAGGGAAACAACAACTTGTTGAGGCAATCAAACGAGGTAGCCTATATTGTTTCATAACTTCTAGGAAAAAAAACAATAAATGAGGTGTACAAACATGGCCTAGTAGGCTAGACACTTGCTGCCCTCATTCCTTGCATCATGGAAGCCAACTTCAGAATAAAGCAAACACATGTAGGACATCGTAACTTGGTGTAGTAGAGGGTGTGATAATAAAGAAAAAAAAAGAGGCATCTAATATCATGCTTAAATAAAAAAAGGTCTATTTGCACACTTTTTATTTGTAATAATACAAAGAAAGGTGGTTACTCATACAATGATGCATAATAGAAAGTCCAAAACAACAAATAGAAAACTTCAACATGACATTTGTGTAACACATGTAAACAATTTCAACCAAAAAAAAAATGAACCTAGAAAAGCAGCCAATTCATGCATACAACAATCATGAACTTGCAAAGACAACACAATGACCCAAGGAGCAAGTACGATCACAAAACAACAAATTAGAAGGAGACAACAAAAGGAAAGAAAGGGGAGCATAAAAACCAAGCAAAAACAAAAGAAGCAACGATATAGAAAACACAAAGAGAGGAACAAAAAATTTATGTAAAATCAATAGATAAAAAGATGTTGGCCCATAAAATACAAAGAAACAAACTTGTTATAGATTACAAAAACCACGAAAGCCCATCCAAAGCTAAATTATGTCAACGTACAACTACCAAATGAGCAACATAAGAAACCAATTAGCAAATCCAAAGCCAAATAATAATTAAAAAAATGCAGAAAGCAACAATGTGCAAACAGGGAAAAAGACCTAAAAATAAAATTGTAGTAGCTCGAAACCAATTAAGATCCTCTAAAACCTACACAAAACAAACTAAAAAAAGATAGACTTGGGAAAATTAGATGGCAAAAGGTCAACACAAACACACACGTTAAGAGTAAGCACAATAAATTCCAAGAACATAGACAAACAAGAGGAAGCACACACAATAAAAGTAGAAAAAACTCACCCAACACACTAGAAAATCACCAAACAACAACCTTGAGAAACGACCTCCCATGACAAAAAGGAAAAAAATATGCTTATATACCCCATCATACCCCTTAGAATTGAGGATAAGGTTCAAGGGAGAGAGACATATCAAACCCAAGAAAGGAAAAAACAACTCTCCTTACAATGTTCTTGTCACTCTCAAAAGGAAGTGACAGAGGCAACAAAAAATATGTCATGTGAAACGAGGGGGAAAAAACAAAGGAAACCAAAAAGTAAAAGGTAAATCAAAGAAAGGAAATAAAGGAACCTATCCGATCAAAACGAAGCTCAATTAGACAATTCACTAATTACATGCCCTGCCGATGTCATGCGGTTAATTATTTTTGCATTTTAAAAATAGCCAAAATCTAAAAGTGTTAGGTTTTTTTTTTTTTTTTGCAAAGTTATACCAAAGAGTCTCAGGTCTGGTTGCAATGCCTGATCCAAGAGTAATGTTTATAATATTCATAATAACATTAAACTTGGGTTAACCCTTAGCATAAAAGTGTCCGATCGCAATACCGCACCCAATAGCATTGGACGTGGGTCCGACTGTAAGGTCGGTGTCATAAAAGTGTGATAATTAAATAGATTAGTTACAAAGAAAAAACCCAACATGAAGAAAAAAACTAATGAAAAAAAGAAAAAATATATGAATTAATTGGGTTAACCCTTCAAATCAGGTTAACCCATCATACCTTGAATTCGCATCATGAAAGTTTGATAATTAAAAAGAAAAAACAAATTAATGGATTAACCCAAAATTAATCGGGCTAACTCGTCAAACCAAGTTAGCTGTTAAACCCGAATCCGTGTAATGAAAGTTTGATAACTAAATAGAAAAAAATTTAACATTAACAATTTAAATTAAACGAAAAAAATTAATTAAAAAAAACAAAAGGCATCAGCCTTTTCACTATGGACAAAGAATGTGCAAATCCACAACAAAGGCATAAAAAAAACTAAAGACATTAGCCAAGAACTACTTAGAAAAAAATTTAACATTAATAAATTAAATTAATTAAATAAAATTAATTAAAAAGAAAAAATAAAAGAAAAAAAACCTCTAAGAAGAAAAAAAACTAAATAGAAAGAAATTTAACATTAACAAACTAAACTAAATGAAAAAAATAATTAAAAAAAAAAAAAAAATCAGGTTAACTCGTCAAACCAAGTTAACCCATTAAACCCGGGATCCGTGTCATGAATGTCTGGTAACTAAATAAAAAAAAGTAAACATTAACAAACCGAACTAAACAAAAAAATTAATTAAAAGAAAAAAATCCGGTTAACTTGTCAAACCATGTTAACTCGTTAAACCCGAAGATTTGTGTCATGAAAGTCTGATAACTAAATAAATTTTTTTTTTATCATTAACAAACTAAATTAAACAAAAATATTTATGAAAATAATAATAAAAAAATTGATAGGTCAACCCGAATTAATCGGGTTCACCGGAAACCAAGTTAACCCGTGAAACTGAGTTAACCCGTGAAACTCGGATATGTGTCATGAAAGTCTAATAACTAAATAGAAAGAAATTTAACATTAACAAACTAAACTAAACGAAAAAACTTAATTAAAAAAATAAAGAAAGAAGCAAAAAAAATCCCAAAAAGCATAAAAAAAAGCTAAAAAAACTTAGACAACTTAAAAAAAAACAAAAACACCTAAGTGTTTTACTGTGGATTGCACTGTGCAGTCCATAGTAAAACACTGATTTCTTTTAGCTATTTATAAAAGTTTGATAACTGAATAGGAAAAACAAATTACGGGTTAACCCAGAATTAGCTGGGTTAACCCGTCAAACCCGGAATCCGTGTCATGAAAGTTTGATAACTAAATAGAAAAAATTTAACATTAACAAACTAAATTAAATGAAAAAATTAATTAAAAATAAAAACCATAAAAAAATCTGGGTTAACCCGTCAAACCCAGAACTCGTGGTCATGAAAGTTTGATAACTAAATAGAAAAAAATTTAACATTAACAAAAAAAATACATTAAAAAAACAAAGAAAAAAACAGCTTAAAAAAACAAAGCAAAAAAAAAAAAAAACATTCATAGCTTCACTTTGGATCCGACTAAAAAAATAATTAATTAAAAAGTAAACCAGAAAAAAAATTTGGGTTAACCCGTCAAACCCGGAACCCGTGTCATGAAAGTTTGATAACTAAATAGAAAAAAATTTAATATTAAAAAAAATAAACACAAAAATCATTAAAAAAATCAAAGAAAAAACAGCTTAAAAAATAAAACAAAATAGCTTAAAAAAACAACTACTCAGTGTTTTAGTGTAGATTTGCATAGTGAAATGCTGAGTAATTTTAATATATTTTACCATATGAAAGCACACCCAACTAACCCATAAGAATCTGACGACAAACCAATTCTAACCAAACCAGTATGAGATTTCTCAACACAAGAAACAGAGCAAAGAATATGGCAACGAGGGCCACGAAAGGATTAATTTAATGCACAATAATGAGAAATCCACTTGCCAGTTGAGAATAGACCCACCAAAGTGACGAAGTGAAGATAGTTGCGGCCGCAGAAAAACACCAGCTCTAAGCAGAGGCAAACCAATTCATCCCAATCCAGCCTTGCCTCTCCATGATAGAGCCGTGAAAGATGATCAGCCTAACCATATTAACAAAAAACTAAATGTGGAGGCCGATAAGCTCAGGCAGATGAAACATGGAAGATGGCGTCAAAAAACCAAAAAAAAAAAAAAGAAATCACGTGAGACATTGAAAATGCAAAAAAGAGTGAAACAATAACAATTGTTGGAATCCAAAGTTAAAGTAGTTTGGATCCACAATGCACACAACTGGACTTTTTTATTTAGTTTTTCCGTTAATTAGCTATATAAGGAACTATGCATAAGGTAGATTTTTAAATGGAGGATGATTTCAATCAATTTGAATATTCGAGGGACCAATATAGACATTGTTATTAATTAAAATGACTCGTTTGTAATTACAACAAATTCAAAACGAAAGTCATGTGCGATTTGTCTTCTCGCAGCCAGCCACCCCAAACTTACCGCAACATAAAATAACAACAACAACAACAACAAAAACCTAAAAAATAAACACATATTTTCCAAAACATTTCGAGCTTTGAAAGAAGTTGATTGATTGGTCGGTAGGTCGGTCGATTGAAGTTAGCCCACCACCAGCAGCGGCAGAAGCAGAAGCAGAAGCAGCAGTCATGGCGTATGCTTCTCACCTCTTTAAGCACTCAAAAAAGGTATAATTTATCATCAGATCTCTTTATTGTTATTTGCTGAACGTTTCATTTCTAATTTTTTTAAAAAAATAATAATCGTAAATTGAATTTCTTTCTTGTATGCATCTTTAGTTTGTCTTTTTTTTTCTTTTTCGATTTTGACTTGAGGGTTCAGTTTTTATTTTCTGTAATTATTTTGTGGAAAACTCTAATTTCCTTTCTGATTTTTCATTTTGTTTAATTAACTTATGATTTGTAATAACTGTTTTTGTTTTTTGTGGTTTCGGCAGTTACGAAATCACCAGCATGCCGATTTGGTGCGTTGGTTATCAAATGATTCTCACCTCTCCGGTGGTAAAAGAAACGGTATGTTTATAATCTCTAGCATTCATGGGAAATCGTTGAAATCTGATGCTAATGGTTATGATCAAGTAGTTTTATTTAGCCCCTGTTTGGTATTGCATTCCAAACAGCAGTTGGGAAAAATTTGAAATTTTTCTTTGCTTAATTTTATTTAATTTTTAAAAAATAAAAAAATATTATTTTAATGCATTTCCGAGGAAAAAACACTTTGAAAAGCAACCGCTGCGATAGTCCCAAACACCTGGTTGCCGTACTTCGGATGCTTAGTTTTATATATATATGATCAGATATGTGTAGATTTTGATTGATTGGTAAGAAAATTTTAATGGCGGATGAGGTTTAGGAATAAAAAGATGACAAGTGAAAAGCGTATGTTAAGGGATTTGGGTTTGTTTTTAGTTGTTGCAGCAAATGTTTTTCAACGGGAGGTAAGTGTGGTGTTGTTGTTGGAAGTTTTGACTTGCAGTTATGAAATTTGGGAAGTGATAAGTGAAAGAACATGGTGTCTAATGTTCATGGTTATCGCCGTAGCTATGTGGTTTGCTGATTTTGAGTGTGAATTGTGCATCTGCTTGTTGACTGTGGAGTGGAATTTGCATAATTTTTTATTTGTTTTAAGGTAAGTTTGTTATTGCCAGATGCTTGGGCAGTTATGGAAAAAAGGAGGTACTCTAGTGCTGCTGCTAATAGCACTGTAAGTAGCCTTCTATCGCCCAATCATTATAATATGCTGCATGATGCTGTGATTGGAGTCCTTCTGTTGCAATTTCTACATTTCTTCCCTTGTCTTGGATCCATTATTTATTCCTACTCTTTTTTTTGTAAGCTGCTTTAATTGAAGTTTGTCTCAGTTTGCGAACAGTTACATATTTTTGTTGATATGAAGGTAATGTCATTCGGTGCATCTAAGAAAGATGTTTCTAGGACGTTTATGAAAGTGGGGAAGCCCAATTGCTGGACCACTATTTATGAAGGATTTTGCTTGGTATGTATTGCTTAGGTTTGTTCCTCCTTGGTCACACCTTCTCTTGATGATTCCATTTTTCTGATTCTCTTCTTTCCAATCTCAGTTCACAGGTACACTGGAAGAGAGGGTTTTCATCTGATTCAGGTAGAGTTTGTGCATAAATTTTTATTTCTTTGTTTGAATTGCTGATCTAGCTTTGTTAACACACATCTCATCCATATACCTTGATGATCTCCTTTTCACTCTCTGAATTCTTGATTACGAATTACACTGACCATATTGTGGCTCCTTTCACCCTTTAAACCCAGCTTGAATTGTCACCTATTATGCAAGTGGCATCAGATAACATGATTGAAATTTATTCAATGATTACATTTGAGAATCACAGTAGTTTTGTGATTGTGTGAAGTGTGACAGGCACCTTGTCACTTGGTTATACTCTGTTGAAATTACTCTTCTTTACTGCATTGCCAGAGTAGGGCAAAATGTTAGGCATGTGGTTCATCTGCACTTGCTTGATTTTAGATAATAACAGTTTTTGAATATTTGTGGAGGGAGTTTGTCATGAGTGGAAAATAGAATTCAGATATGGAAGGATGGCGGGATAAGTTTGCAGGGAATCAATGGGGAAGTTGTTATGTTTATTTATTTAATTTGATTTTTAACAACATGGATTTTTTTAAGAAACAAAATGCTCATATCTCCTAGATTTGAACTGGAGATCAGAAGTAACATGAATAAATTTACTTTTATTCATGTTCTTTTTTCATCTTGTTGGCGAGGGTTTAAGATGGAAATCATGTTTCTCACATAGCTTCATTCAGGGTTATTTAATAGTCATTATATGTTGCAGGTCTTCCTCCACACCAAGAGATTGGAATGCCTTCTCTCTCACCCACAATGACAGAGGCATGTATCTTTCTTCATCTTTTTGGAACAACACTGTAGGCTTGGTCTGCTAAGTG
The DNA here is from genome assembly GCA_015852605.2 of Populus deltoides. Lineage (NCBI taxonomy): Eukaryota > Viridiplantae > Streptophyta > Magnoliopsida > Malpighiales > Salicaceae > Populus > Populus deltoides. The sequence goes on along the minus strand of CM027572.2, from coordinate 17,863,978 downwards.
ACTGTTTCTGAAATTTCAGGGTAATATAGCAAGGTGGTTGAAGAAGGAGGGTGACAAGATTTCTACCGGTGAAGTACTCTGTGAAGTCGAAAACAGTAGGGTCTCTATACAGTTCTAGCTGTGCTTAACATGTTGTTTGTCATGGAAATATTGATGCTTTCCCTTTACATAATTTTTTCAGGATAAAGCAACTGTTGAGATGGAATGTATGGAAGAAGGTTATCTTGCAAAGATATTGAAGGGAGATGGGTCAAAAGAAATTAAACTTGGCGAGGTACTGACTTTATCTGGCAGTTGGCAAAGTTGTGTGCTGAGATCTTCTTTTTCCATCTCTTGTTTATTTTCTTTCTTTGGGGAGTAGGGTACTCAATCATGGAAATAAGCAAATTGAACACATTTTGGTTGTCTGTTGCCCACCTTTCAGTTTCCACAATTTTCTTTGTAAAATTAAACATTTTAGTTTCAGATTTAGGTCTCTGGTGTTGGTAATACTACTACATGGTGCTGAAATTTTTTTCTATATTATATGTAGGTAATTGCCATTACCGTTGAAGATGAGGAAGACATTGCAAAATTTAAGGATTACAATCCTTCAACGTCAGGAAGTGGTGCTACTTCTGCTAACGAGGCTTCTGCCCCTACCCCACCTGCTTCACACAAGGAGGAAGTTGAAAACCAGCTAGTTTACCAGAACCAAAAATTTCCAAGCCCAGTGCAGCTCCTGATGGAGATCGCAGTTTTGCCAGTCCTCTTGCAAGAAAATTGGCTGAGGATCATAATGTTAGTAATCTGAAGTAGTTAGTACAACTAGAATATTTTCATTCAGTGATGGTAAGGCATTTATTGATCTTGATCCACTTTCAATTTACACTTATTGATGCACTTTCTTTATCATGGACATAGGTACCCCTCTCAAGTATCAAAGGAACGGGTCCTGATGGCCATATTGTGAAGGCTGACATCGAAGACTACTTGGGTATGACAATTAAGCTGTCTACACTTGATGATGTTGGTTTTTTTGGCTGTTCTCTATCCCTGGTGATTTGATGGATAAATGTTATATGCTGCTGTTTAGTGTGTGATGTGAATGGTCTTGGCTTTTCTTGTTCTAGTCAAAATATATATGCTTCCAGTGAAGAATTTCCCCATTTTGTAGCTTCAATGAGGAAAGGAAGCTCCAGCGACAAAGCCTGTCGCCAAGGACACCACAGCTCCTGCTTTAGATTATGTGGATATACCTCATTCTCAAATAAGAAAGGTAATATTTGTAACCATCATTGTTTAGCCTAAATGCACTGGTAAGGATTAAGGAATGTTGGCAGGGAACATTATTTCATTGGTCCACTATTTATGGATAAAAGTTCTGTTAGATGTTGAGGTTTGCAAATGCATGCCTGAAATTTCTTTGTTCTACCAAAGCTGAAATACCAACTATTGGCTGAAAAATCACAGTTAAACTTTCTGTTTCAAAATGTAACCATGTCTTTTTCACTAAATTCCCCAGAAATTTTGTGCCAGTCTGACAACTGTTTCTCATTAAGCTTGTATGAGATTCTTAAACTTTTGGATTTATTTCTTGGTCATTTCTGCATTTAAGTAACTCATGATGTCATATTATTTAGTACAAGCTCTCACGTACATTTTTTCTTTTTGTCTACCACATATTATCTTTATCAAAGTCTGTCTTGATGCAAAACTTGGCATCATTTTGACAGGTGACAGCTTCACGCTTGTTGTTATCAAAGCAAACTATTCCCCATTATTATTTAACAGTGGATACATGTGTCGCACAAACTTATGGGGTTAGTGTTAGATTTTGCCAACTTATAAATGCAATTAATCTTTATGTTCCATATTTTTAAAAAGATTTTTGGGCACAGTTTGCGGAGTCAACTCAATTCGATACAAGAGACTTCAGGTGGGAAGAGAATATCTGTAAATGATCTTGTAATCAAGGTATACGAATATACTTCTTCATGTGTAGTATTGAAGCACTTACTATATTGTTTGGAAATACGAGAAGTGGCCTCATCCCAGAAATTTTGCATAAAAAATCTATCGCAACCTGGAAGCATCCCTTTCTGGTTGGATTATCTCACTTTACTTTTTAGAGTGAGCTCTGTTGACAAGATTGTCAACTGTGGCAAAGGGAAAGTCTTTTAGCATGGTTTTATTTCTTTCTTTTTTTGTTGAAAAAAGCTCAATTCATCTGAGTGGAAGTTTAAACTCAAACTGATGGTAGGGCTTGATCCTTGGAGTGGTTGTCCTGTGGACAGGAGACAATTTATCAAAACCACAAGGCACCAACATTTCACATTGGAACTATCCTAAGATTCTTTAAAGCGAAAAACTGAGTCAATGTTTTCCTCTATCTGACCCCTCAACCTTGAGCTGTTATTCTGGACTTTAAGATGTTTATTGATTCTCTGTTTTTAAATTTTTGCTAAAGAATAATTTCATGTCACTGTAACTACAGGCTGCTGCTTTGGCTCTGAGGAAAGTTCCCCAGTGCAATAGTTCATGGACTGATAGCTATATTCGCCAGTAAGTACATGGTTAATATACTCTTAAGATTAATGATTCATCTGTGATACCATATTTAAGATGATGTCTCTCTTCTTGCTTATAATGCAGGTATAATAATGTTAATATCAATGTAGCGGTACAGACAGATAATGGACTGTATGTTCCAGTTATTAGGGTGAGTTATTGTCCAATTTCTGTTACGCAAAAAGTTTCTTGATTTTGTTCTGGGTGTAGAGCGCTTGACATGCTTTTATGTGGTAAAATTTGCAGGATGCAGACAAGAAAGGTCTATCCAAAATTGCTGACGAGGTGAAGAATTTGGCCCAAAAAGCAAAAAGAGAATAGCTTGAAACCAGAAGATTATGAGGTTGGAATTCTGTCTCAGTTGGCCAGTGGACTGTTGTCTCATGTGAATTCCTTACGAATTTTGTCTTTTTTCCTTTTTCAGGGAGGCACATTTACTGTTTCCAACTTGGGAGGGCCCTTTGGCATCAAGCAATTTTGTGCGATCATTAATCCTCCTCAATCAGGCATTCTAGCAATTGGGTCTGGTAAGATAGGCACTTGGTAACAACTTCCAGACGAAATTAAGCTTCCACTTCTGATATTGACTTGTCCCTGTGCAGCTGAGAAGAGGGTCATCCCTGGTTCTGGTCCTGATGATTTCAAATTCGCTTCCTTAATGTCTGTAACTCTAAGCTGTGATCATCGTGTTATAGATGGTAAGCAGTTCTGTTAACCATCGTTTGTCATACAAACATGTTTAGCTTCATTCAACACCATCTCTGAGAATTGTGATGATATAACCCTGTTGGCGCAATTGGTCATTTTCAGGTGCAATTGGTGCCGAATGGCTAAAAGCATTCAAAGGCTACATTGAGAATCCAGAGTCAATGTTGCTGTAGATTACTCTACGGCCACTTTCATCATTTCTTTTGACACTTATTTTCTTTTATTTGCGGTGGTGATTAACAACGAGGTACTTGGTGTAATCCCCATTGTCATTGCTGAGTTCTATTTGTTTGGCGTTTATGCATCACCCAGGAAACTCCCTCTGTGGTCTTGGCAAAACAACATTTGGTGGAATAAGTGGGGAATTGAGGCGTGAACAGCGAGCTCAATTTTGTAGTTGCAGAGTGTGAGAACCCTTTTTTGTGGGTAATAAACATGAGGTTTTCCTAGACTTGTGTCATGTCAAACAGCACTAATAATCTGCTTCGCTTAGGAACTTAGAAAGCAGTGCCCATTTAACATGCCATGTTATACAAACTGGTAGAAGTAAAACTCCCATTCCTTCATTACCAAAGTCTTCATATCTATGGTGGAAGTGAGCTCCCTGCCTCGTAAGTGTTGTGTTTCAATTGAAGTTCTGTTGCCTCTCCCCGTCCTGTTCTTCTTCAGAATCAGAGACTAGAAAGACAGAAGCCCTTCAAAATATGAATAAGCAGCAGTTACTCATGATTTGTTGATTTTCATTTTAGCTCTGTGTCCGCGAGCGAGAGGAGGGGCAACTCGTTTCATGTACTACCTGTTCAGGTATTCCTGATTGTCTATTTTTTATTTCTTGTCGTGACATATTCCTATAGTCTACAGGAAAAATTGATGAGGATCGAAGAAACAAGAAGCGTATACCAGAAATTATCAATATCATGGCTAATAGGTAGAGCTATATGGCTTAAACCGACCTTCCTGCCATCAAATCTTATTCCAATTCCTAAACTATCACCCATTAAGCCAAGCAGCAATAAGCATTATAGGCATTTGAGGTCTTGGCATAATAGGGGCAGGGACTTGTTTTTTGTTTCTGCAACTGAGTTCGATTTTTTTTGTGTATATCTGTCATTCCTGCGAAGGTCTTATCTGCCCACTAGACTTGTAGGGTGTTCAGGGGTCCGAGGATTAATCGTGATGCGTGTAATCTAACCTGCATAATTCGGTTATTAAAAAAATTAATTAATAACAGCATTATAGTTATAAATATAAATTAAAAGACGTGAGATGGATTTAACTAACATATAAAAAATAATAAACCGGATTAATATATTATTTTAAGTGTTTCATATCAGTCTCGTGCCACAGCCGAATTTGTTCGCATGCGACGTTTATAACAAGGACGTCGCAAGTTCATGCTTGGGATGTGAAAATGGTTATTTGACAGACAATAGTCTGGTTTTTTTTTTTTTCTATAAAAAGAGCTAGACGATATGTTATTTGTCCCCCTCTCTCGCATGGACCTATCTCTTGCCTACATGTTTGGATTTTTTTTTTAATAGGTTCAAATGTAGCTCATTCAGGAATGGGTTTTTTTTTATCTTTTACTGTTTTTCCAATTAAGTTCTTAGGTTTTTATTAAAACTTATCATTAATATTAAGGGGATTGTAATTATGTTATTTTTTTATCATATAATAAAATAAAATAAATAGTTTAACTCAATAGAGTCCATAATCGTGTTATGAGTTTTACGGATTGATTAGGGGAATCCGCTTTTTTTTTTTTTTTTTCTCGAAAACTCCCAAAAAATTATATTGGACAATTCTCACATAATTTAATTGAAAATTTGATTCAAGTAAAAGTCAAGTTGATATTTTGCAAGTTTAAACCAATTTAACAAGTTTAATAGCATGCCCATGATTTTTTAAGGTTTTTTTTTTGGTTTTTGTATTGGGTTGATTGTGAATCATTTTTATATTTTTTATTATATAGTAAAAGAAAAAAAATTAATTTCAATTCCAAAGATCATAACCTAGATTGTAGGTTTTGAGGATTGATCAAGATTAATATGATTTTTTTCTTTAAATCTATCAAATGAACAAGATCCTGTATAGCAATATCTTTGTATGATTTAATATAAAACTTGGTTTAAATAAAAACTTGGTTTAAATAAAAGATTGAGTTGAAATTTTTAGTTTGAAGTGATATATTAAATTTATTGACAATGCCAAAAAAAAATTGACAATCTAAATATTAATTTTTCATGTTAAAAATAAATTGCGATCCAAACCGCAACAAAAGCTATGTCAAGAAACTAGTTCTTAGCTAAACTATATTTGTGTTCATGATGAAGTCACATTGTCAGAGAGCGTTCAATGATTCCAAACAATGATTTTGCAGATATTACCGGGCTATATTCTTTTCAGGGTGAAGCGCTCGATGGAATAAAAGTTTTTTTTTCAACGCAAAAATAAAATTCCTTTCCACCATCAAAATAAAAATATATCTTAATAAATTTTAAATTAATTTTTAATGATAATTAAAAATTAAATTGATAAATCAAAATGAAAATACATATTGAAACATTTGATCAAGTCAAGTGTGGAGCTCTTCAAAATTTTCCTTATTTAATATATAGCAATAAAAATATTTATTGCAGGAGTAACACTTCCAACTCCATTGGAAAAAAAATTCTAGTATAATTCCTTATTTTCTTATTAGTATATACCAGATTTGTAGCCAACGCTGAGCTATGGCCAGACAAAAAATTTCGATGTAAAAAATAAATGCTAAGAGAAAAAATTTAAGACTTGAGTAATTGCTTCAATTGATAATTTAAATAATATAATTAAAAAATATAGCAACAATAAATAAACAAAAAAAGACAACAAAAAGGTTAAAAGAACCCGATCTTATAGTTATTAAACCCATTCGGCTGATCCGCCAAGGGACCTTGACCGGTCCCGAAGTTTCATGGGTCAACCCGAATAACCCGGAAAATTTTAAAAACATATATTTAAAATTTTAATATTTATATGAAAAATTAAGAAACAACTCATGTGAATATAGACCATACTTGTAAAATAATTTTAAAATTTTATATTGTAAATAATAAAGTTTAAAAAGAATATTTTAAAAAAAATATCTCATATTGAAAAGATACTATGTTATCCTTTTAAGTTGAAGTATTTAAACTATATTTTTTTATCCCACGCTGAAAAAATATAACTTTTTTCTTATGAATATAGAGTATATATAATAAAAAGTTCAAATCCTATATTGAAAAAATAATTTATTTTTCGTGAACATAGAGTATATTTATTAAAGGGTTTCAAATTCTATATTGAAAAGATATTATGTTATCATTTTAAGTTGAAATATTTAAACAAAAAAATTTTTTATCTCTACATTAGGAAAACTTAACTTTTTCTTGTGAATATAAAGTATATATATATAAAAAGATTTCAAATCTCACATTAAAAAATAATTTTTTTTTTGAATATAAAATACATATACTAAAAGGTTGCAAAACATACATTGAAAAATAAAATATTTTTTTAATTTTTTTAAACTGGAACATCAAAAACAATGGTAAACTTTCGAGATAGATTAAAAAAATTACAAATAATCAATTAAAATTAGGTCAGCAAAAGTTTTGACTAGCCTAGATTAAGTAAAAAAGTTATAAATAAAAAGATAATATATAATATAATTCAGGTAGCCTTGAATTCTTTTTAATAATATCCGAATTACTTGAAAAATTACTTATTTTTCATAATTTTAAGACACGTTACCTAAAATAAATAAAAAATATTTCAAGTTTTTTTTAATAGTAATCACCCGAGTGAGTTGAAGGAATGGGAAGACAAGAAAAGGAAGCAAATATCATTTCCAATGTAACATGTGAGTGATGGGAGTTTTGAGACACATGCAAAGTACCCATAAAAGTACGGACATGTATTTATATCTAGAGTAGAATGGCATGGTACATGGGTATTAAGGAAGATGCTGAAAATCAGAGATGCATGAAATTTGCAAGTGATTGCAAGATCATTATGAAGGAAATCAGCATCGACGCATTTAAAAGACCAAGTCTACAATCATGCTTGTGAATTAATACAAATATTCCCCCATAAATAGTTTTTGATTGCCGGAATCTTTCCCTTAATAGAATATGTAATCGTTGTAATCCTCTGTATATAATTATAGGTCGAAAGCATCAATAATATTATGTCGAGAATTACATCTAGAACTTCTAAGTATTTTAATACTCTTTATGGTATCGAGTCACAATTCTCTAACGAGAATTTCATCCCCATGTCTTCCCACAAACGCCTTACCTCCTCCCCGAACTTTCCCCTCATGTTTTCAACATCACCACTCAAATCAATGAGAAACTCACACCCTCCTCCCCTTTCCTCAATGGCGAGCACAATTTGAGGCTCTTCTCATTGGGCTAAGTGATCTCCTCGGACTATGTTAATGGAGAATCTCAAGGTGCCTCCCTCGATGGTACTCCACACTTATAAGAAAAAATAGGTGGGTAAGGCAAGACAAGCTTATTCTCGCGCCATTCTTGATCTACTTCACCTCCATCACGCCTCTCATTGCCACAACCAAAACCTCACACGAGGCATGGAAAAATTATCAACACCCGTATGCAAGTAAATCACAGAGAAGGCAATGCAACTCAAGGAAGAACTAACCTTGATCCAATGGAAATCAACCGATTTCAGAGTATCTTCATACGGCCAAAAAGCTTGGTCGATGAAATTGCACTTATTGATCACCCCATCTCCGATGATGACTTAACCCCTATGTCCCTCCATGGGTTAGGGTCCGCACTTCGTGGAGATTGTCGCTCCTATTCGAGCACGAGAAAATCTCCCTTTGCCTCAAGAACCTCCATGATATGCTTGTCGGGTACGAGTTACTTAAGGAGGATGGAGAGTCTGCTACACGCAGCCTCGTGGTGCCGAACTTTTCTACCGACACCGCTTTGCCAACAAGGGAAACCGGCTCTCCATCTCGCTCAAAGAAACTAGAAGCAACAGAGGAAATGTTTTTTCGCCAACTGTGACAAAACCGGCCTCAAATAGCTCATTTAGAGACGGGCACAACTAAATAATAATAATTCAGTCAGTCCCAATCCAAACCGCAGCAAGAAAATGTGCAATATTGTGACCAATTGGGTCACACAAACAAGATCTCACCAAACTTCAATCCTCTACAATGTTTGTTAATTAGCCGCATCCCTGATACTCAAGATAATAAGTGGTTAATTGATTCTCAGCCTCTCATAACATCATCACTCAGGTGATCTCCAAACCTATCCGCTCACTCAATATGACTAAGACCGGGATGAGGTTCTTCTCGTGATGGTACGTTTGGCACAGCTACACATATTGGTTCCTTAGCTTTACCCACACCTACCAAAACTTTTCATTTACATGATACCTTTGTGTTCCATATTCATAAGAATCTCATTTCTACTATCACTTTACTAAACATAATAAGTTTTTCTTGAACTTCACCCATTTTTTTCCTCTGTGAAGGACCAACCATGGGCAAACTTCCCAAGAGGTGCGTGGGAGAATGGCGATACACATACTTCCCAAACTCCTTGGTGGCTTCTCCCACCCAAAAAAGTTGCTTAAGGTACGAACGAACTTCACTGATGGGTGGCACAAACGAATGACACTCTTCCATTAAAATCGCAACATCTTGTCAATCACTGTCCCCCTCCCCTGCTTCAACAAAAAAATTTCATCTTTATGTACTCCCGCTCCACAACAAAGATAAACAACCCTTTGATCAAAACAAGTTTTCAAAGCTCACTTCCATTGGACATTGTATACACCGAGTTCGGGTCCCTACACACTCTGGGGTTCACAGTGGTGCACGGTATATCTTCTTTCGCGGGACCATTATACCAAATATGTGGTTCTATCCAATGTCCGGTAAAATCATTGTGTGTCTAGTATTTTTCCCCATCTAAAATGTCGGTGGAAAAGATTCAATCCACCATCAAAGCCTTTCAGACTCGGGTAATGGCGGGAATTTCTAAAGTTAAACCTTACTTGTCTAATCATGGTATAAGTCATACACCATCACGCTTCCCCACACTCCCCAACAACAAAATGGTGTTATCGAAAGCACGCCATCGGCCATCTTGTTGAAACAAACTCACCTGCTCATGATGCCTCCTTACCTCTCTTATTGGCCTCATGCTTTTCAAACCGCCGCTTATCTCATAAATCACTAACCTACCTCTCTTCTTCAAAATAAATCCCCATTTGAAGTTCTTTTTCATCAACAACCAAATTATCTCAAATTACTCAAATTTGGATGTTTATGCTATCCTCTCACCAAGCCATAAACACCCATAAGTTACAAAATTTCAAGTCCACACGCCCTTTTATAGATACTCACCAACCCAAAATGCTTACAAATGCATCGATCCCTTTAACCGCCGAATTTACGTGTCCAAACATCGCATCGTCGGCGAATCTCAAAGTCTAGTCTCAAAACCACCCACCCTAATTACTTATCATCCACCCCGCCCCACCCATACACTCCCTGGGCCAAACCCATTACATGCCTCCAGCCTCCCCGCCCCATCCTTCCTGCAATGATATCTTCGCCACGACATCACCCAACCACTGATCATCAACGCAGTTTGACGCTGCCATATCAGCCCTCAGCTATTCCTAGGTATCCTCCATCTCACTACCGCTTCTATTTCCGAAGCCAATTGATACACCGTGATCACGAAAGCATCTCTCTACTCACATGTTTCCCGATTAGATCTACTCGTCCCTCGCGCTATGTTCAAATCAATTGATAGTATTCCCACCCCGAATCACTCTACGACCACTGGATTTGGAGCGAATATTTCAAACTCTAAACAATTGAACACCGTGGTCCAGCATCCCTTCCTTCCCCTCGAAACTAACTACAGGTGAGCTAAGCCAGATCCATCCCCGAATGGCGTACCCATGTCTAGTGAGAGGTAACAGCCCCTGGGAGTCATGGCATACGGATTTAATTCCTCCCCCAAAGTTAATCGTAGAAGTCCGTAGGGCTGTGCGGGTTTTCAATCAAACGCAAGGCGTATGGCCTCGGGTGAAAATTCAAAGCCTAGCTTGTTGCAAAGGGTTACAATCGGACATCCGGAGTTGGATTATATAAAGAAACCCTTAGCCCGGTTGTTAAAACCAACGAAGTCCACTGGAACTGCTGAACATTGTCATGTTATGAATGGGTGGTGCTGAGACAAATGGATGTCAATAATGCTTTCTTACATGGCATATTGTATGCAAAAGCGCCATTATATGTTCAGTAAAACCGGGTTTCCAAAGATCCGCTCCAAACCCGATTATGTACGCAGCATCAAAGAAGCCATCTATGGTCTCAAACAGCCCTGTGGGCGTGGTATTCCCACCTGATCTTCACTTTTTGCAACTTGGTTTTCGGAATTCTACACGGTGATTCCTCACCGTTTATCTATCGATCATCACTCGATCTACTTGTTACGTGCTTGTTTATGTTGACGATTTGGTGATTACTGGAGTGATACTCGGTTGCCAGGACATGTTGTTACTCGCTTCATAATTTTGGGTTTTCTTGAAGGATATGGGCTCACTTCACTACTTCTTGGGAGTTGAAGTCATTCCTACACATGTAGTTTATTTCTCTCCGCAAACCGATGCATCAGGGGACATCTTGAGACTCAAAACATGGGTGGGTGCCAAAGACATTTCCACCCCTTTGTCCACTACTTCCAATCTCTTCATCTCCCGGATGGAACAAGAGATGGATGCACCAGTATAGGCGTATATTATGGCGACCGCAATACCTCTCCTTAACTCACCCCAAATCCGGCTTTGCAATCAATAAACTGCCTCAATTTATGCACAAGCCCACGGTTACTCATCGGGCTGCCACCAAAGAGGCTTCTTCGCTATCTCAAGCGAACAATTTTTCATGGCATTCATACCCTGAAGACGCTGTTTACCCGTGTTTAACACCTTATAGTGATGCCGATGGGTAACATTGATGATCGACGCCTACATCGGGCTTACATTACGTTTCTTAGGCAACCCTATCTCCGGAGTTCAAAAAAACGGAGGGTCGTTGTTCGATCCTCTACTGAAGGCGAATATACGCACGCACTTGCTAATGGCGCCCGTAAACACTATGGCTTCTTGCCCTTTTCATGAACTTGGATTTCCATTGAGATGCCACCTTCTCATCAGTGTGATAATCTTGGTGCAACTCACCTCAGTTTCAATCCGGCTCAGCACTCCCTAATGAAGCATATCCAAATTGATCTTCATTTTGTATGTGATCAAGTTAGGAGGGTATTCTTCATATGCCACGGCCCACACTTGAAGACCAACTTGCAGATCTATTAACCAAGCCCCTTGTCTCGGACACCAAATCGAATTATTACGAGCCAAAATTGGACTTCACATGGAAGTTCAATTTTTCATGGGGCATATTAAGGAAGATGTCGATAATTACAGATGCATGAAATCGCAAGTGATTGCGAATCACTATGAAGGAAATCAACCCCCATAAAAAGACTAAGTCTACAATCATGCTTGTGAATTAATACAAATATTCCCGGCCCATAAATAGTTTTGATTGTAATCTTTCCTTAATAGAATATAATCGTTGTAATCCTCATCAGATATACTTATAGGTGAGCATCAATAATATTATGTTGAGAATTACAACGTCAAACTTCTAAGTATTTTAATACTCTTTAATGGGGACCTTGGAGACAGGGGTTTAAAAAAACTTGGGTCGAATGGGTTTTACCTCAGATAGTTTTTTTTACTCTGCACTGCCAGGATTCCCGGGCTACTTCAGTTGACTAGTCCGGTTTAACCCGCCAAGCTTTAATAATTATGTCTAACTGAGCTAGTCCAAATTATAAAAAACAACTCAGCCAATGTGAATGACAAAACCGGAAAAAATTAAAAAATAATAAAAAACCGGTTAAAGCGGCATCAACTTTCAAACTGCAGCATCCATGTATATAATAGGATAATCTCATAGAAAAAATGTAGGAAAAAATTCTTGAATATGAATTCTTAATAAATCAAATGAGAACATAATAACTCCAAAAAAAAAAAAAAGGATGAAACCCAATCTCAAGAAATAAAATGTTGAAGGATGAAAATTAAGGAAAAATAAAAAATTTAAAGAGATAAAAAAAAACTTGATTCAACCCTACCAGAGTCAAGATGCCAAAATCTCTAACTTGGGCCTGTAGATACCACGCGTTCGAGAAAAAAATGACACATGATAAAGCTAATTATTGAACAATTTAATGTTAAAGGATAAAAATAAAAAAAAATTAATTTAAAAAGCAATGAAAAAAATATGAATCAACCTCGGATTAACTCGCAAATCTTGTAACCATGAAATCATGAAATCATTTAATCGAGGTTCAATCAAGAAACTTAATTCCCAACCAATTTAATTTTGAATGATGAATAGTGAAAAAAAATATCATTTGAGAAACATGCCAAAGAAAAAACAATAAAAATAAAAAGAATGAGGATCAAATTTGATTGGAATAAAACTCATAGAGGATGAAATTGTAAAGAAAATGATCGGGATAACCCAATAGAAAGAAAATAGAAAACAAATACAAAGACTCATTTTCAATAAAATCAAATGTTAAATGATGAAATTGAAATAATTTAATTTTAAAAAGGTTAAAAAAGTCAATTTGTGTTAACTTTGAAATAAGTAACCTCTGTGTTTCGACCCGGGATTATCTCCATGCAAGTGGAAAAAAGATCTTAGTTAACCCGAAAGTTAATCTTCAAACCTTGTAATTATAGGTACAGAGATCAAGATAACCCAACAAAGATAATGAATATAAAAGTGGAAAGATCAAATTCAAATAAATTAAATGATGAAAAATGGAATTAAAATGAATCAATTTTTAAAAAGACCTAAAAAAACAAAAGTCAAGTTATGTTAACCTTTGGAATTCGTTACTCCGGTTCATGAACACGAGATTAATCCATGGAAGGCAAACCATAAAAAATAATAAAAGCAAATCTCTAAAAAAAGGGTAAAGAAAAAAAATATTAGCTTCTAAAAATAAAAATAAAAAGTCAACTTCGGCATACCTCCTAAACCTAGTCTAATCTCTAAAACTCACAATCCATGAAATCTTTGAACCGATTCAATTAAGGAGATTAATTCCCAACCAATTTAAGTTATGAAGGATTAAATAAAAAATCAATTTAAAAACTTGTAAAAAAAAAGGTAGCAATAAAAGAATGAGAATCAAATTTGAAAGGAAAAAAACAAATGAAGGATGAAATTGTAAAAAAAACCTAAAAATAATTCCAAACAAAATAAATAGCAATTAAAAAGAATAAGGACCGAATTTAAAAGATAAAAAAAATAAAATGGGGTGAAATTGTAAAACAATTGTAATTTTATAACATATTAAAAATAAAAGAAATAGTAATCAAAATAATAATGATCTCTAAATACCCTTAGAATTTATAATAAAATCAATTTAAAATGACAAAAAAAGAGCTCTTAGGTGAGATTTGTTGGTTTTGTCTTTGAGAAAGCATCAAAATAATAACATTATTCTAAAAAATTTAAAATACAAAAATATCCTTAAGTAGTAGGGATTAGATTATTTTAATTTAGGGTTAAATTAATAATTTTATTGTAAGAAAAAATTATCAATGTAATCCCACACAATTTATAAAAGCCAATTGTGCTATGATGAAAAGTTCACCTTGCTCCCAATACCTAGTTCAAGGTTTTTTTTGTTCAAGGGTAATTTAACAATTATACTATTATAATGAATAATATTCGAGTCTTGATGAAAATCAACTTTATTATGATAATTAGTTTGTTTTTCTAATTATTTTTTAATAATTTGTTTTCCCAGGTTTAGCTTTGATACAAATCAAAATAAATTAAAATTATTAAAAATCTAAATAATTTGAAATAAAGATAAGAAAAAGGTTTCACTTCAATTAAAACCCCTTAAACCTTTCTTATTTGATTAATGATCTCTCTCTAAATATTTTTTCCACCGGAATAATTGTTTTCTAAATAATAACTTATTAGGAACAATAAATGATAATTTCAATTTAAAAAAAACCTATTTGATATTTTTATGCTAATGTATTACGAGAAAAAAAAGAAAGATATATTTTTGTACTCTATAGTAATAAACTTTTAAGAACCAATTTTTTTAACTATATATATATATATATATATATATATATATATATATATATATATATATATATAAAGGCATTTACAGGAAAAACAATAAATAAAATCATGAAGTAAAAATCTATATTTGGTCATGAAAATTCTATGTAAATGAAGTTCAAGTTATTATAGTTATCGCAAATATCCTTCTTTTAACTTATTTTTACTTTTTGTTCAATAAATTATAAATCATAAACAATGTTTTTGAAAAAAAACTACATTTTTACTTCATGATTTTATTTATTGTTTTTCCTGCAAATGCCTTTATATATAAAGTGCATAATAGAATCATATAGATAGATGAAAATGATTGCCAACATAGGCAAGAATCTCATTCAAAAATTAATATTGAATAGAATGATATCTCAAACATAATTTAATTTATTCAACTATAATTAATTTTTGATCAAACTTTAAGAAATTGTTTCTAAAAAAAAATCATGAAGGGTTGTACCAAAAAAATCAGTTGTTAATATCATAAAAAATGTCATAATCTCATCTAAAAATAAATTCAAAATTGAATGATATTTAATACAATATTTTTTAAAAATTCAATTAATTTTAAAAATTTTAAAAAATAAAGGCCTCGTAGGAAACAATATCCCTAATAATAAATCCTCTCACATATGTTATAGTGCATCTATAGTGAAAATCACACATGACTTTGATCACCTTATAATTTAATTTAATTTTAGTTAACTAAGATATGACGTAGGAAACAAAAGATAGGGTTCTCATAGTTTACATATACATCCTATACTCACTACTAATTATGTAACTTGCACTCACTCATATCCGGATATTTTTTAACAAAAAAATAAAAAATAATATGTAAAATTTTTTAATTTTATTTTTTTAAAATTAAATTAAAATTAAAATCAATATATAAAACAAAGCTCGAAAACACAATATATATAAAAAATAATAAAAAAAAATCAAAGAGCTCGAGCCTACCTTGGTAGCTCCATCATGTTTGGGTCTTTATAAAACAAAGCTCAAGTACACAAGCTTGGGATAACTTTTTTTTAAAGACCAGGCGACATGTTATTTATTGCCTAAAATTTGGCCACAAATGATAAAAAAATTTGGGCAAAATAATTTCATTTTTCAAGTAATTTTCACCTAAAAACATCTCAAAAACACAATAAACTCATTTCTTAACCACCTAATAACCCTAAAAAAAAAAACTAAAACCCCAAAATCAATCAAATAAAATCTAAAACCGAACTCGATTCGCTTTCATGAATGTTTAAAGACAAAAAACCCTTACCATCAAACTTTTCTAATTTAATAGATCTCATTAATACAAAAATTGATGATTTTATGTTCTGAAAAGTGGTCAAACAAATAGCTTTTTCTCACTTTTCTGTTATCAAGTGACCTTCTCTAAAACTTAGGGACTAAAATGCAAAAAAAATAAACTTTTTAAATGAATTTAAGATTGACCATGTTTTTTTTTCCTTGTACACCTTGGTCTCTCTCTTTTTTTTTTTAATCTTGTCTATGATCAATAAATTTTGATAAATTTGTCATCCAATTAGATATATAAAGCAGCAACTAAAAAAACTAAGAATAAAAATAAATAATAATAATTATTATTGTAAACCGTACAATGTTTTGCTAGTCATTTTAGCTTGTATACATGTTAAATTTCTAGTGTTTTTTTCTAATACTTTCTCTAAAAAAGTTTATTTTTTTATTTTTTATGACTTTATTATAAGCAAGTTAAACTATTTATGGAATGCTATCAAATTGTTCAGATAAACAAATAAATACAGTATGGAATAAAGTTTCTAATTAAGTATTTAGTTAATCTATTTCGCTATTTTAAATATAAAATAAGATTTAAATGCTGAAGTACTAAAAATAAATTCTTGTCCCTTGTGCCTTACATTCCATGGAGATGATCATGAAAGAAAGATTCCACACTTGGAAAATCGATGCTGAGGGTGTGCTTTTAAAATGGTCTGAGAGGGAGATTTAATCTCGGAAATACCCCTATCATTGAAAAAAAGAAAACAAAAATATCAAGGACAAAGGTCCTGCTAGGTTTTATAAACTACAGGGACTAAAAGTGTAAACCACATTATGACTAATTTGTAATCAAATCCCTAAAACAAATCACATTCCTTGAAACACACACGCTCTTCCCCTCTCTCTCCCCTCTCTCGACTTTCTCAAAGCTTCAACTTTTCCTGCAAATTTTAAGAATGTCCTACCTGATAGTAATTCGGATCAAACCTCGCCAGCTACCCGTCTCTACAACCCCTATCAGGATCTTCACCTTCCTTCCCAAACACTCTACCACCTTCCCACCTCGCCGGAATTCCTCTTTACCGAAGAATCTCTCCGCCAACGCCGCTCCTGGGGCGAAAACCTTACCTTCTACACTGGCTCCGCCTACCTCACCGCATCTCTTGCTGGCGGCGGCTCAGGTTCTTCTCCGCCCTCCGATCCTTCGAGCCCACCGACACCCCTCAAGCTCAAGGTCAATAGGATCCTCAACTCCTCTGGCCATTCGGGTCGGATCTGGGGCAACCGGGTCGGGATTGCGGGTTTGATTTACGCGATGATGGAGAGTGGCATCGTAGCGGTCACCGATAGGGATGATGTGTGGAGTAGCGTGGCAGCTGGGCTTGGAACTGGGGCGGTTTGTAGGGCGGCCAGAGGGGTTAGGGTCAGCGGCAGTGGCAGGTGCTCTTGGTGGACTGGCTGCTGGTGCGGTGGTGGCTGGGAAGCAGGCGTTGAAGAGGTATGCAATGATTTGAAGGAAAGAGAGTGAGAGAAAATAGAGAGATCAAATTAAAAGAAAAGGGAAAAAAGGGTTTTTAGGTTTTTTTTAATAAAAAAAAATTAGTCTAATTTGTTTCAGTTTTGAGGATGAATCTGTTAGTTATTATAATGATTAAAACCTGTTGGAATGAATGATTTCAAAGTAAATTATTAGCAGAAGAATGAAATAACTGTTGCTACTTGTGAACTGGTCTGATCGATGATGAATAGAATAGCATTTTTTATCGTACCAAAACTGCTTGTGACAAATATAAATTACCAGGATCCATATTATTAATTAAAAATATTAAACTGCCTGTGTTGTGTTTTTTTTTTTTTTATAGCCCATCTATATTGAATGTGACTAGGAATATGATGAAATTATCTTTTTATTATTTTTAATGCGGATATCCGGTTTATATATATTTCAATTAATATTATGAATTTTAAAGTTAATGATTTTATAAATCTCCAGTAATTTTAAGAGAACTTGAATTCATGATCATATCATTGAAAAGCAAATTTAAAATCTAACTAGTTAATTTACTCCTCTTGATTTTTTATTATATATCTTTTATAATATTGATGATAAGCTTCTTTATAATATTAAAATGTGCACGAGTGTTGTTTTATAGAGATCCATGCGTGATGGGTCAAAATACATAATCTAATATATATTTTCAATCAAATTAATAATTAAAGACATTCAGTTGTGAAATATATATATATATATATATATATATATATATAAAAAAATATTAAAATATAATAATCAATATATTCACCACATAAAAATGCATGAGTAAAATTGATTAAATCAAAATTTAATTAAAACCATTTAATAGTTTCAAGGAATTAAAAAATTAAATTATAAATAACTCTTACATCTATATTATTTTGAAAAATGAAACTTTACCTTTAATATATTATGATATTTAATAAATAATTATTCTCCTTTATTTTTATAGATGCTTGATTTGGATTTATTTTTTTATTTTATCTTTTAATAATTTTTGTTTTTAATTGGTCGTTAAATATATAAATAAAAAGTTATTGAATCGAGATAAGTTTATGATCTAATCACATATTTAGCGAAGTTAATCTGATTAATCAAAATCAATCTAATATGTTGTTGTTTAAATAATTTTTTTAAAAGGCTCACCTTGAATTTTGTTTATAATAAAAAATTTTAATCAATCGTAACATTACATGGAAAGTAACCTAGTCATGCTTGTTGTTTGGAAGGGTTGGTGTAGAATTTATTATTTTTTTTATGGAATTTTAATGCAATAGGGAAACCATTAAGTAACATTTACAAGAATAAGCATGTTTATTAAATCTATCCTAGTTTAACAAATCAAATTACCCTCAACTCGGACTGATCTAAAAACAAAAGTCAACTAAAAGTTGGCTCATTGACTTGGCAGTAAACTTGTGGACCCGATTGACACCGGTCAATAACGATTTATCTTTAAAAGATTTTGAGTCAACTTTAAGCCAATACGCTTGATCTATTGACTCAAATCTTGTGCAAAGTCAACTCCAAATCAAGTGTATGATTATGAGAATAAGGCTTCATTTGGTATTATGGTCCAATCATGCTTTTGATAATTTTTTGAATTTTTTAGCTTCAAATTAATTTTTTTTTTAATGTTTTTGGATTATTTTAATGTGTTGATATTAAAAATAAATTTTAGAAAATTAAAAAAAAATCTTATTTAGATGTATTTCCAAGTAAAAAAACACTTTAAAAAAGCAACCTTTACCACACTCCTCAATAAGTTCTAAGTCGATTGATTAATAACCCCATGGGTTAAGCATACACACTTCAATACAATTGAAAGTTCTTACCTCCCTACAAGTTCCTTTTCCATTTCAGAGCAAAGATTTTGTCATGAAAAAATATTGGCATCTAGCAAGAAAATGGCAACCAATATACTTGTTGTTCTAGGATTAATGCAATAATAACATTCAAGGAGGTGAATAGATGTTCTACTAATAATGTTACATAATGCAAATATTCACACTAAATACATATAACACAATAACCAATAATATAATTAAAGTATGAGATAAGAAAAAGAGATTGCAAACTTGATTCTTAACACCGTTCAACGAAGCCTACATCAATACTTCAATTACCAACCATACTTGAGTATTGTAATTTTTACTAATTCAAGTAAAAGATATAATATTTTTGATGAATTTACACCAAGCAATTACATAACTTGGAAGATGTCCTTTCTTCAAGATTTTTTCTTGGTGACAATATCTTACCAATGTCAAGAGTTTTTCCAAACTATAAGTGTTTACAATTATTATTTGTTTTTGCTAAAACAAGATGCACTCTCTCTCAAAGAGTAGATTATACAATTGAAAACTATAATCTCTATAGCTAATTTAATAAAACTTAGGATGATTAAAGGTGTGTAAGTATAATAAGTGTGAGATTTTATACTCCTGTGCTAGAATACTAAGATTTAGGGTAGCACAACTTAGGAGTACGTTAGGATTGATGATTTTTTTAATAGCTTCTATATCATGATGTTAAGAATCTCTTTTAATTTTGCATAAAAGAGAGCTATATATATGTTTCCAAAAGAAACTAGTAATTTATAGTTGTTAGAATGCTTCTAACGGTTAAAGCGATCGACTAGTTCAAATGACCATATTATTTGGTCGACTAGTTCCTACAAAATCATTAAGTGTTCATCACGAAGAACATTGCTTGACCGGTTCACTTGGTAGACCCGCACGGTCAACTAGTTCAACTTAAATACTGATTTTGGCGCGGCTTCAAATATGGTGAAACTTGAACCGATTAAATGTATATCAATCTTATTTATGCATGCAATGTGAAGTGTGTGAGTTTATTTTAATTTGTTATTAAGTAGATATAAAATTTAACAATAAGCTCTAAAATGAATCTTTAATAGCTAAGTCTTTACTTGTTTTATATCTTGAACTTGTTGATGAATTTCTTCATTCAATTTCATATGCCTATTGATGTGATCTTCGTATAAAATATATTTAAACTTAATCTCATCCAAATATATTATTAATTCATTTTTCATTTGATTGTTATCATTAAAATAAAAAATATTATAAATATTAATATATGACTCATTGGTCGACAATCTCATATTTTTTATGATGACAAGAATGTATATTTGTAGATATAAAAGATATGTATATCCCTCTATATTTTGTAATATAATCCCGTGGAGATTCAAACAATAATATGCAATCTATAAATATATCTTTCCCCTTAATTATTTTAACATGTATTTATATATATTCCTTCCTTGAAAGTTTATTTTTTTTTCATTTTCTCTTCTCTCTTTTATCACCAACAAAAAATAAATAGAAAAATAAAAAAATAATAAGACATAAAAACATAACATAATGTTCAAAATACAGCATTCATTACAAAAAAAAAAAAAAGAAGAAAAGTAAAATGCATCTATTAGATTATCAATTCAACCTCTAAAATTTCAAAACACTTGTAAGCTTCCATTTATCATCATGGGTCTAATTATGTTTTAAAATTTTTAATTTTTTTTTTTGTTTCAAATTAATTTGTTATGGTATTTTTGAACCTTTAAATATACTAATATCAAAAATAAATTTTAAAAAAATAAAAAATATTTTAATATATTTCTAAATAAAAAACATTTTAAAAATTATAAATTTATATTATTGATTAAAAAAAACAAACCCACACCATGTTCTCCATTGGAGTATAGAAGCTACCTTCAAGTGATTAAGATCGAGGAAAGGAATATTTAAAAATATTATAATATTTCTTTTATTTTTTAAATTATTTTTTATTAAAAAATACATTAAAATAATATTTTTTTTATTTTTAAAATTATTTTTAATATTAGCAAAAAATTAAAAAATGATATAAAAATATTTAAAAAAATAAAAATTTATCTTATAAAAAAAAATACACGTTTCCGAGCAGTTAATTAGCCTTAGATCATATCAACAAGTCGAATCACAGTTTTAAAACTGAAGTCAATAAAACCACATAACTACAAACCACTGCCACCAGATGGAGCTCTACTTCCAGGAGAAATTTTCTTCTTCGGCCATAAGCTGCTAAGATTATATGAACTTGTACCAGACATTCCAATGGGAAAGAAATCTCAGACAGACAGACCGAGACCCGAGAGCAGAACAGAATGAATCTAAAACTGGAACTCCATACCCAGCTCGAACAACAGCTAAAATTTACATAACCATAACTTTGGCACAGTGCGTGTCAAAACACAGGAAATATGGAGTTCAGATAAACTATAGCTATTTAGTACACACTAGTTTCTATTCTAGTACACACATTAAGCCCACGAAAAAAAGGAATGGACCAAACTATGTATTATTTAAAGATGTACGTTTCTAATATATAGGTATGCAGACTTGAACTAGATGACAGAGTGAACCTTGCTTAAGATTTGCTCTTGAACTTCCTTTGACCTTTCAAGTCCACCACAATCACAGAGATATTATCCTTGCTTCCCTTCTGGAGGGCAAGCATCGAAAGGTAATCAGCTGCTGCTTGGGCTGCGGGATCTATAACCTTGCCCCTTTCAAGAAGAGAAGCAACCCCATTCTTTTTGTGCCATAGCAGAATCCGCCTTCGTGCCACTTCACAGGCTTCCTCATTTGTAATAACATCCCATAACCCATCACTCGCTAAAATGAGGCATTCATCATCTTTTCACACGAGGAAGAAACATGACTTCTGGATGGGGAATTATCCATGGTTTTAAATATCTATCACCTGTTAGATAAAAATGATTAGGCAAGAGCCACGCTTGATTATAACTTCCTCATGATATCTTCAAATATTGTTAAATATAATGCTAAAGCATCAATGGCAAAACATAATGACTGTAAACAAATTGCCATTCAATGTTCTAATAAGGAAAATAAAAGGAACTACAAAATTTGATTTGTATAGTTGATAAAGCAAGCTGGTATGAACTTGGACCTTAGGATTAAGTAATTGAACCATGGGAATAAGCAAGCTCTCATAATTGTTTCAATTTAAGCAGGTTTTACATCCATGCTAAAAAAGTTTGGTACACCCTACCAATCGACCCTGACATTGCAAGAACACCAAAGACACGATGTCCATTCCACTGTATCACCTTGCCTCCAGATGCCTCAATCCTGGCATATTCATCTTCCCTGTTTGGCTGGAAATGATAGGGTGGAAACATTGTTATCTAGACAGTTTTTGTTCTTATTCATATAAAGAACATGTCTTACTTTGTGATCCACTTGATAATGCCATTGGTTCTTTTCACGATAAATGCCCTTGAATCTCCACAGTTTGCAACTATGATGTGGGATGAGCAGACCAAGACAACTACAGCTGTAGATCCAACTGTTTCTGGCTATGGGCTCAGAACTGGAAATAAACATTTCCATCACCTTCAATGATGCCTCTATTGCTCTTTCCTCCAATCTCATCATCCAACCTTAAGAAAGCAGCTCCTGAAAGCTTTTCTCCCATTGCAGCCTGTTGATCTCCCCAGATAATCCCATCATTTTGAATTGTTTTTAATGTTTCCAAAACTCTTCTTCAGCAATGAGGCCAAATGGATTAGGTCCGCGACAATAATTAGCAACCTCCGTTAGAGACCCCTCGAGATCATGCTCATGTATCAATACTGAGCAATTATTCACTTTATAGAGTACCTCAAGTATTAAACCAATGGAATGTGTTTTAAATATTCGCAATTAAAGTCATTTCTTCCAATTATTTGCAACTTCCCAAAATGTGCTGCGGGACTGAGAGTAAAACAATGTTGCCAATGAAAAATAAGTCATTTGAATAGGTAAAGAATTGAAAGATTAGCCCCAAACAATTAGTGCTGGATTGGAGATGCTAGGAGTTCTATATATATGCATGGTATCAAAACAAAATACATAATCTAATTACAATGCTCAACTATTAATTCTTTCCAAATCCTCCAAAATCCTTTAGCTTGTAGTATACCTCCAATAAATTCCACATGAATTTGGAACTAATCATATGTGAAGGAGGAAAACAAATATCTTCTTTATAGATATACCTGTGTCTCCCCATGGCCATCATAAACACCATAAAATGACTGGTTAGGTGTGTCAGACTCTAGCTGATGCCATCAACAACCACGATCATCAATGAGCATCTTGATGGGAACTTTTGCCATGGGGAACTTCTGCAGCTTAGCATCTTCCATTTCTGATCTTCTTCCACATATAGATACAGAACCCCAAGAGAGGAATGCAATCAAGCTCAAAAACACTCCGGGGTAGGTCACTCCAATGAGATTCTTCTCACTAGGCAACTTAAGAAGCACGGCTGTGCCTTTATGTCAGATCCATCCAGAGATTTCTGCATTTGGGCTGACTGCTCCAATAAGGAGTTTTGCCGTAGCTTCTGCACCCTCATTTATTGGACTCCACAATAATAGCCTTAGCAATAGTGTTGGTATTTTCCATTTTAACAGACTTTGAAGTAAGCTTGTTTGGGATGCTGCATTCAATACCAATATCCCCTTAAGGATAATTCATTACTGTCTTCCACCACTGACAAAACTTCATCTTCCTCAGTTTCCTGGATCACAGATCACTAGTTATTGGAACCATTTTCATTCTCAAAGCATATTCCAAGCAAAACAGGTTTTCTCCATCGCCACCATCATCCGGTGTTGTCATGGTGAGGGTCAAGTTCAGCTCATTCTTAGCACTGTATTTCTTTCAGCTCCCCAGAAGCGACTCCTGGGAGACCACCTTTCCAGAATCGGACAGCAAACTTGCAGTCCTATTTACAAGCTTTAGCCGTGTAATTTCTACATGAGTTTGCAATCCCTGAGTTATCGCACATTGAATTGCCTAAACTAAGCGTCATTGCAAGTGCTGGAGACATCTCTTCCATCAAGTCCTCTGTCTATATGTTTTAATTAAAGTTACAACTCAAAGAATACACTAATTCTCCACACAATCTACCGATTCTCATCCTCTTCATCTCCTTCCACCTCTGAACCTCCGATAAAGCTAGGAAATTCTAACAACACTTATTCCATCAAATGAAATCTCAATGACCCATCAATCTTTTTCCACAAAAAAGACATGCAGAAATCAAAATCAAAGGAACCTAAGCAGATCCAGATCTGGTGAGAAATAATGGATCTGACTCTCTAATTCTTACTCCAGTTATCCTACAACTCCATAGCTGATCAAATTCTTCATTTTTTTTTTACCTCGATAACAAAATCCTATTTCCACCAACCCTAAAATCAAGATCAAGACTTCACAAAACTTAAACCCCAAAAGAAATATAGAAAGAAAGATTACTGGTAATGGGAATTAAACAGCCAAGAAAGGAAGTAAACCACCTCTCCAAATAATCACAAGAAAAAATCTTATAAAGGTCAGACCTTTTCCACGTAAAACTTGTTCTCCTGGATCTAAAGGCAACTCCAGTCTCAGCTTCTCTTGAATTATGCTTCTCCTCTCTACTGTTGTTCTTCAATAAGCATGAACGACCTATCTCCTCTATACAAAATAGCAGAAATCACATATATGATCTTGCAGACCCTCTCTCTATACAATGAAAAAAAATAGTATGTTGTCAAAGAAAGGATTGAAGGTTTGATAGGCTTACCAGTTGAAATACTGGAAACAATGATGAGTTTTTCCAGCTAGGCCTCCCTTGCTACCAGATTTTTATTTTTCATTTTCCTGTTCTCTCATGTTTCTTTTTCTGGGGGAGGGAAGAGAGAATATGCTTGGAAAAATGCTTTTTTGCTTTCCTTGTGTTTTTTAATTATTCTTTAGTTACTAAATGTTTGATTTGATAACATATCAGTCTTTCATCTTTTGCAAACTTGTTACTTAATTCTTTTTTAATTGATAGAATGTCGAACAGAGTTTACCGCGTCATAGGCTAATCACGAGCTTAAAATTAACGACTATAACTTGCATTGCTAATTCTTAGCTTATTGTTTGTGGTTTTGAAATAATAAATTCATTATAACCCTATGTATTAGGTAAAATCTGCTATAGCGGGTTAATATTAATGATTTAAAATATAATTTAGAAAATAATTTTAAATTTTAAATGACTTCGATTTAACAATTTAGCATTAACTAAATATATTTTTTAAATCTAAAAATGAATAATTTATTAGTTTCAATGACTTATCCGATTTGATATTATAGTTAGAACTATGTTTTGTTCTTTGCAACCCCAATTTATAGTAGTTTTGATAAATATTTGAACGCGATTTTAGAGATGGATCCCACTAAATATGGAGTTAAGTACCACTTGTTTTAATTAAATAAAAAATTGTGGATTTTCGCTTTTCATTGCTTACCTGTTACTATATATGCAGTGAATTAATTCACTCATGATGTTCACTTCAAGAAGTGAACAACGCGAAATGAATTAATTCATAGCGTTTCCGCGATATAAATTAATTCCGCGGGGATTCATTTAGCGTGAGATGACTTCACTCAAAAAATTCGTTGCATCATTCGACCGAAAAAAAAAAATTCAATTTTTTTTTTTTAATTATATTTTGCTCAAAACTAGTATTTAATATTATTCAATAACACTACATAAATTGAAAGGAGATCGTATGATAGCGTAGCATTTCGCGAAATTTGGTCGCCAATTTTAATTTTGTTTCGATGATATTTTACGATTTTGTCGCATCTACAAAAACTGTGGCACTGTAGTCCTTATGGGATGAATTTCATAGTTGATGAAATTGTAAATAAGTTAATGGAATAATAATAAATATTTGATATAAAATATTATTTATTTAATGATGTAATATTGGTAGTTAAATCTACAATATTTAAATTAAAATCATCAATATTAATATATATCTTTTTAGTTATTTTATAACCTCAATTTGAAAAGTATGTTTATCCAATTACATTAGATTACTTTTTATTCAATCTTAATTTCCAATACGCAGTTTTTACAATATATATATATATATATATATCAAACTAACCTCAACTAAAAGTAATTTTTTTATAAAATAATTTTTTTTCAAATCCACAACTACAAAAAGCTACCACAATGCAGAACACACATTCGAAGCACCCACGGTATTATTTATTAAATAATATGTGGTTATAGGCTTTGAGAGAAAAGCCAATATAGGGAGTAAGCTGGATTTTTAATGGAGAAATCAACAAGAGGTTTAAGTTATAAATTTTCCAAACATAAATAACATGACAAATAAAGGGGAGTCAGTTATATATTTACTAAATGAACAAAGACCGATACAATGCGGTCATGCAGGGACACGTATAAATGTAAAATAGGAGTCCTTCTGGTTTTAGTATAGTTTAAAAAAAATGATAAAATAATACATTATAAAAAAAAATATTTAGAGAGATATAATACAATTTAGAAGTCATAGATGAGCTACTATGATTCTACAAAGAGCACTCATATTATAAAATTATTGGACACATGATTTAATAAAAGAGAAGGAGAAGAAAAAAAGAAAAAAAAGAAAGAAAAAGACTCGGGAGACATATTAAAAAATCCGATTATAACATCATCGGTACCATTGAAAATATATTGTGAAGATAAATCTAACAAGTGCAAAGAGAATGTTACCAGCGGTAGCAGGAAAAACCACACAAAGTAGTCCGAGGAGACAAGTGAGTTTTGGCACCTGCGGTCCACGGAAAAGAAGGTGAAAACAAAGAAAATAATTACGGAAGCAATGTCGAACTTCTAATGATGACTGCTTGGTACCATTGAGAAACATCTTGAGAAGAATCCAACAACATCAAATAAGGTTATAAGCGTTGAGCGGATTGGGTTACATGAGTTGTTCAAGGTGTTAAGGCCTTACTTGCCTTTGAGTGGTTCATGTGGCATGCTTCTGGTTGTGTCAGCCGAAGTAGCGACATCGTCTGGCTGCCGGAGGCTCATGTTGTGCCTCGATGAGGTGTTGTGTTGTTGGAAGGTTTTTTAATCATGAGAGTATGATTAAGGTTCGAGTAGCCACCTAGTATTATAGTCACTAGGAACCTATAGTGCTAGGAGTTTGAACAAGCATTCTTATTAGATGAGCAATTCTTCCATACTTCTTCTCAGACAAATTCTCATCAATATATCGAGGAATAGGGGCCAACTTCTTTATCTTTGTCTGAGCAGTGCATTTTGGTTATGTGTGGTAATTCTTCAACCTTGGTTTTGGGCAATCCCTGACTAATTGCATCATCTCGGATCTTTCCCGGTATTGAAAAGGTAATGGAAGTCATGGTTTTAGCTCAAAAAAATGCTGCGAGTTTAAAGCAATATTCTAGGTTATTATATGAGGGATATGTTTTCTAGCGGTCTCCGGAGTCATGGTACGCCCGGTGACTACCTTTTCGTGAAGAGGCGGTATGGGGTTTTCGAGGGATGGTTGGGAGCCTTATGTGACGCGTCCCATCACCCTATATTAATGATAAATGGTTCAGTAGTTGGATGTTTCAGAATCCCAACCCCCATTGAAGTCATGAAATGGGCCGGTACTCCGCATATCACTAGGATCGGGTCTTAGCGAAATGTATGAATGCATTAAGCTTGATAAAGATCGAGGCTAAAATTAAGCGGAACCAAAACAAATCACAAACAATCAAATGAGCAAAGCGTAGTCCAACGGACAGGTGGTTACAGTGGAGTCACCATCTGAATGTGGCGGGCGTTGTTATGGCGGCGTGAGGCTCATATTGTGCCTCACGATGAGGTGTTGGCTGTGTTGGGAAGAGGTTTTTTTTAATCATGAGATTATGAGTTAAAAGGTTCGAGTTGGCCGCCACCTGGTATTACATGGTCACTAGGAGCCTATGGTGCAGATGCGGGTGAGGGGCTGGTTGTCTGAGGAAGATGCATCACGCCGATTGCACCCTACCTAAAAGGTAATCGCATTGTTGTTTGATTGTTTTTCCCCGTTGAGTTTTCTATTTGTTGGTCTTTTCTAGGTTTGAAGATCTTCCTTCATAGAGGAGTCTCTACACTTATCGGGGTTAAATCCTA
Source organism: Populus deltoides (assembly GCA_015852605.2). NCBI lineage: Eukaryota > Viridiplantae > Streptophyta > Magnoliopsida > Malpighiales > Salicaceae > Populus > Populus deltoides. Next base: position 17,835,645 of record CM027572.2, on the reverse strand, counting down.
CTTAGATTCTAAAGTCACGAATTTCTTGACTTGTATCTTTAATATCGAGGGGTGTACTTCATCGTGTAATTTTACACCCCACAAATATTAGAATCTACATCCTAGACCACTAAAAAGATTGGGAATTTTTTGACATTTTGAGGTCAAATCTCAATGGATAATCATAAACCGATTTCGATATCCATCTTTGGATTTTAAACATGAATTTTTTTTTTGTAGAAAAATATGCTTAAAAAAATTTAGGATTTGGCCGTATGCATGAGAATATATATTTTTTGCCGAAATATC